>JBBPDA010164947.1:4459-18011 GCA_037974385.1 Arnoldichthys spilopterus | reverse complement strand
AGAGGTCACATTTCGTTGTGGTGCTTGAGTGTGTTCACAATGACAAATAGTCACTTTCACTTCACTTCACTTCACTTCATATGGGATTTTATGGAAATACTACACGCCCAAATCTACATTCTGAGCAATCCAACAACCTATGGATGATACAGTATATGCTGAAATCTTTTTATTTGGACTCGCATACCTGTTAAAGTTTTAAAGGTGTTCTGTTAAAAACCTTTCATTATCTGGCTTACATGATAGTATCATTTCTTTTTCTCCCCAGTGTTGATGACCTGGTCCTGAGTCTTTATCCACCTGTAGACTGCACTGCTGTAAACCAGAATGTAAGACATTTGAATAATTATTTCATCTCTTGAATTGTGATGTGTACATCAGGGTTGCTCTACATTTTGCTGCACCTTCTGTAGACTTTTGTAAATGGTAAAAGCTAAATGTTGTGTCCATTAATGTTTTGCCTTTTCACAAAAATATCATTTGACAATTTTAGGCTACATTTGAAGCAGCTGAATCACAGAAGAGGCATAGTAAGACATTAGTGTGGTGTGAAAGTTAGAGATGTCCTGTCTCCACTTTTTCACTTACTATAGTGATTCCACAGCTTTGAAACAGCAAAAAAAAACACAAAGAAAAGTCCCACTAGGGGGCGCTAATGCTATACCAGGGTTGGAATATATTTAGTTTTTTTAGCTGCATTATATGTACAAAGAACATTGTAGAGGTGGCCACAAATGTCAGAACCTAATTTCATTTCTACACAGATAATGATGGACACTAAATGTTGATCTGTTAGTTATTCATTTATTTTGTTACATGTAAAGATGGTTTGACACATTTTTATAACCTTAGACATTCACTGGAAATATTTGGCCATAGTTTTATATAAGAATTGTAGAAAGTATTGTTTACTACATTTGTGCATTATTGGCCAGATTTTTCATAAAATAAGTTGAAATATTTGTGACTTGTTTTAGGCATCTAAACTGGCAGTCATATTACGGAAAACTCTTGAGATCATCAGGTTTGTTTTGCTTTTTATTGTTTTCATGTTAATGCTGAAATAGTGGTAATTGTCTTATATTTTGTCATCTTTTTGCTCTTTATGTACATTTGTATGCAAAGATTTAGGCACCCCTGTCAAACTGCTTTTCTATATTAACACCACCTCTTCATGGAACTGGCTTAAATATTTAAATTGTACATTTGTTGAGTTTAACATGTTGGAAAAAATGAAATATTCCTGAATTTAAGAACCTTTTCTGTTTGTAATTAGTAAGGTCCCCTGATATCACATCCTCCAGGTTTTTTATTTAGGAATTTCCCCATTTTTCTCTGCAGAACATTTTAGTTCAGATATTCTTATAGGTTTCTTTTTTTTTAATTCAAAGAAAATATGGTATCTAGGTGTTAAACATAAAACAGCCCTCGACAATATTATAACTTGACAACAACACAAAAACCACATTAGTTGTAACCCAGGAACACTCAAGATGACTCATATTTTGGTCAGTCATGCTATTTATTGCTAATGTGGGATTACAGAAGTAGAAGGATAAAGCTATAATCATCAAAACAAAGAAATGACATGTTCAAAGAAGCAGAGATGCCATATAAGGGGTATTTTATGAGCACTGCCTTTTTCTAGTCAATCTGACATTAAATTAAACTAAAGATGGAAAGTTTTTTTTTTAAATGTAGTCACTGCCACATTGTCTTTATTTTACATTCAAATTCTCTATTTTCTGTTTCAGATCCTGTCACGTTTGTTTGGAGAGAGATGTGTCATGGGTGCAGTTTCTAGAGGGCGCTGTGGATCATAACCTCCAAAAAGTTAAATCTCTGTCTGAAGGCTCCAGCTTGTAGCAACAGGAAAAAATTGACTGATTTGTGTATACTTGTATGTCTGGTGCATGAATTATTGCTTCCAGTGCCAACCAGCGATTGGTGTATCTGGCCAATATGAAACAAGCCTTCTACAATGAAGAGAGACATTTTTCACAACCCATGTTTGGGGTTTTTTTCGGGCTTGAGTGCTCTGTGTGGTTTTTGGATTTTCTGTTTTCTAGTTTAATATAAAAATGTATTGAGTAAAACAGTATACTCAGTTTTCTGGAGTGTCCCATAATCTAAATACATATAGAATTTGTATTGTTAGCTTCACATATGCATGCACTTCTAATACACAAATGAGAGACAGTTCACTTTTTTCATAACTCTTTACTTTGAGAATAAATAGTAGTGAGTGCAGGACTACTCCCACAGTAAAGTCAATTCATCAAATCCATTAGCCATGTTGTCATTTATTTTAAGTAAAACCCACTTTTGCTGAGCCACTATAACAAGACTTGGTGCCAAACCAAAGTACACACCTGGTAGTCCTAAATTTAGTTAGACCAAAGTTTTTGCCTTTTTTGGACTTTTGAATGGCCATGGAATTTAAAAAAATTAAGGGTTTGGAGGTCTGGTTTGGCTGTTTGTGTGTTGAATAACTGTATAAAAATGCAGTTGTTAGAGGTTTTCCAGCTATTTTTTTCAGTTTGATTTAAAAAATAAAGTATTATATTTATATATAATATAAAGTATATTTTAATTACTCAAACCTATTGCATAAGTGTATTGGGTCACATAACATGTAAGCATGTGCACAATAGTTGCAAAGTAGTGCATGTTTCGTTGACACCTGCATATTAACCGGTTTACTTAGGTGGCAAGTTGTCTCAGTTGCTTAATGATGGTCTGACATAGATGTTGCAGCTGGCATTGATTTTTGTGAAGGCTGAACACTGGAAATCAGCTACTAGTTTCCTATGTCCAGTCCGGTATGGCCAGAATAGCACACTGACTCTCAACTTTTGTCCTGGGCCGAGCTGAGAACTCCTGTACCAATCAAAGAATAGCAATTAATTTCAATTACAAATTGCTGTAGGCTGTTTAACATGTGTATGCCTATGCATGCCCACAAATAACAGCATTCCTTCAAGCTTGAGCAGTTGCTTTTTGTATGCATCTGTGTAGCTCACCAAGATTTCTCTGGCACTTTCAGCAGGCCGCTCCCTGTCAGTGTGATGGAGCAGTTCTTTAAAGTTTCAGGCAGAGGATTCACAAACGTGACCTCTGCTGTGAGCTTTTCATACTGAACAGCTGTTTCTTTCACCTAAGAAGGTAATACACTCAGAATGTCATGCTTCTTAAACAAGTAGATTCATTATAACTTGTTGTCAGATGTCAAAGGTAGCTCAGCAGTACAGAGCTATTGTAATTTAGTTTGGAGCTAAACATAAACCCCATATCTGGAAAAGTTGAGATTTTTCATAAAATGCAATAAAAGAAAAATGTGTTAACTCTCAATTTTGTTTATCCTTGATAAACTTGTTTATAATTTGTAAACATTAATTTGACAAAATTAGAGCTACTTTCTAAAATTGTTTTCATTTCATTGTAGTCCAAACCATAAAAGATTTTACTTACTGTGAGAGAAAGAAGTGGCCTCCGTGGGACTATGTCCTTTTCAGCCATGTACATCTTCCTGGGGTCTTTTGCATTCTCTGCAAATGCAGAGACTTTAATGCAATTGTTCTCCAGCATTTTCTCTCCATAATCAGCAAAGGGAATGTTGATGGGGATGTCTAGTTCTGTAGACACACACAGTTTCAATCAATGAGGCAACTACTTCTCATCAAAGTGTGATTAACTGAACCTCAAAGCAGGTGCAAAATACTCAAAATGTAAAATTCACCACATGTCCAAAGGTGTCCAGACACAAGTGAATTCAGCTCTTTTAAGGTGCTCTCATTGCTTACACAGGGTTGCAGTTGAGCACACTGCTTGTATAATCTTAGAAAAGCACTGCTATGAAGCAGTTGCACATGAGTTAATGCCACCATAACCGATGCCTAGCATTGGCTAGAGGCATTTAAAGGTCTACAGCCCAATGCAGTGTGGAACTGAGCACTACTGAATACCTTTAAGATGAGCTGGAGTGGTGTTTGGGATCCAGAACTAATCATCCATTATGACTACCTGACCTCTGTAATGCTTACAGCAATCTTACATTTAGAGAAATGCCTTTCCAGAAGAATAGAGGCTATTACTGCAGCAAAAAGAGACACACTGCTCTCTTATACCGATCCTGATGATGATATAATGTTTAATAATAAGGTGTCTATAAATAGTGTATAATCTAATGTATAATAATGCACATCAGCTTTTGTGTATTAATGTGTTGTTTTTAAGCAAAAACATTTTACTACTATGAAATAATGTTGACCTGTGGGTTAATTATTTATTGAAATTATTATTAATACATGTTTTTATTTATTATTAGTTTATTTTATCCACTTTGCACCATAAGCTAACAGTTGTAAATTTACTGTATCGCACAGCCTCTTTTGCCCTTTGCTTTATTTAACCATACATGCAGAACTGTCAGTCTTCAAACTTGTTCAAGATTGTTCACTGGCAGAATGAAAGACTAAAAGAAGCACCAGTCATACCTTCATCTGCCTGGAGGTGCACCTTAAGTTGTTTCGTGTAGATGTTCCCTGTAGGGGTGCCAGTGTACCTGATGGCTTGCGCATTGGTATGTATAATGAGATCCTGTGGCGTGGAATGATTATTGTGAATATTCAGGTTCAGCCTTATGTCAAAATGGTTCTCGGGCTTAACCAGCTCCTGAAACTTCATTACCACAGCTTCAGAAACCAGAACATCTTCAGTGCCATCAGTAAGGGTCAAATTTCTCATCGCACATTTGAAGCCAGCTCTCTCTTCTTTCGAGCCTGTATGTATGATGTAATTGCAAATTACTTGATTTCCCCAGTACAAAATTTGGCAAATTATGTAAACATAACCAAGCATTGACATACTGAGTTAAGTTTGTGGTTTCTATAACTGAGGTTGAAAGTAGAATATGCTTTTCATTTAAGTTTGAACAAGGAGAATTTTGATTGTAACGTGACATTGCATGCAAACTATTTTTTACATCAATTGTCTCCAACAATCTCATTACATTTTGCAGACTGACCTTCTGGATATTTGTACCTATTGGTAATATCCAGTCTCCCATCCCTTCCCACAGCCTTAGTGCTGATGAACTGTCCCACAGAGAATGTGTCTGTCAAGACTTTCCTTGCTGAGCCATCAGACCTCACCATCCATTTCACAATGTCTGCATTGACCTCTGCATACACAAACGGAACGTCGTACTTCACATTGGTGTGACCCTCCAAGATGGCCTTCACTGGAGCTGGACCACAGCAGTACACACCTACATTGAAAGAGCAGAATTTGTATTGAGATTCAAATTTCAGTGCTTTATTAGAGTGATCTTAATACAAGGGTCACTGTGTTAAGGCACTTAAGAAGAGAGCTACAAAGTAAGCAGTACCAGCACTCTTTTCCTGTGGTGTTGCATCTAGAACTTGCCAACCATCATATACATATTTTTCAGAGATATCAGGACGCTTCATCCAGGCCTCCACCCACACATGGAAGTTCCTGCAAAGAATCTTGAATATTATTTTTATTTTTCTCAAAATAAGCTGTGCAAAAAAAAACAAGCCACCACCATGAATACAAAACATGTTAAAGAAAGAAGAAGCCTAAAATTGTGTTTAAACTCTTAAACATCTTATGCTTTGCATAAAACAGACTCACCACACACTGTCTTTTTGTTTAACTCCATATTCACCCATGAACATGTCAACAGTGAGGTTTTTATCGGCGTCGTGAGCTGAGTCAAAATTGGTGACTACACGGCAAGGAATGCCTAAGCACCTCAGCACTGAAAACAAAAATACTATTTATTATTGAATTCACAATAAACGCCTGGGTTTTCAAGTTCACAGCTCAAAGTGCATTGCCAGTAGTGTATATACCTATAGTACAGTGCCAGAGATTTTTTGCCTCCCCTCATGATGACCTTGCACACACATATAATTTTAGTCAGCCACAAAGAATCTGTGTTTTCTAAAACTGCAGCATAAGTAAATACAGTGCAGTAACTAGAATAGATAAACGAATTAAATGATGTATAGCTGATGCATAAAATAATGTGAAAAATGTTGTACAGGTGGCTTGTAAACACTGTATATGTAAAGATTAGTCTAAATTTATAATCCCTTGGAAATTTTATTCTACAGAATTATTCAACAAGCAAATGAGATATAAACCTCTGGATCTTTATTCATTGCCTATGAGTGGTGAAAATATCTCCAAATTAACCTCTTTATTGTAACTTTATGTATTGTGTTGTAAGTACATGATTTTACTATTTTATTTTTCTAGTTTATCTTTAGCTGATTATTGCCTATTGGTTAAGCTACCGTTATTAATACCGATAGTACTTCATTTTCATTGGTGTTTGAGTATGAAATATGTTACATATCCAAAGGTATGAGTGCTTGTCTGAACACCTTATTTCAAAGCTTTGAGCTGGTCCCATTTTTAATGCTATAACAGTCTCTATTCTTTTTGGAAGAACACAGCTGGAAGGATTTGCTTCTATTCACCCAAAAACTCATTAGTAAGGTTGTGTACTGATGGTAAGTCATACTGCCTGGCTTGTAGTCATTCTAGTTCATCTCAAATGTGTTCAGTGAAGGTGAGGTCAGAGCTCTGTGAAGGCCAGTCAAGTTCTTTCACACCAGACTCAGTGTTCACCTACGGGCTTTGCTTTGTGTACAGGTATATTGTCAGTTTGATACAGGAATGGGCCTTCCCTAAACTGCTAGCACACTGGTACAATGCAAGGCTTTACTTGTTAGCAATGAGTGTAGCTTAAATAGCAAAAGACACTTGTTATATGTAGTTTACCTGTGCACATAACAGCAGCAAAAACCCAGCACTGTCCATATTTGACTGGACTACATGCATTTTTAAACCATTGTCTTAAGATATCCACACTGCTGGTCCAGGATGTTGGGCTCACTCCATCAGAGTATTTGTTGTCCCATTTGCCGCACAGCACGCCTTTGTCAGCATCATTTTCATTCACCTGTAGGATGAAAGATTCTGATTCAGAAATTTACTGATTTACTGATCCTGGATGAAACCGTTAGTTACAACAGCTCAGACAGACTGAAAAGACAAGTAGACACTAAGAGATAAAATGTAAGAAAAAAAAATAATTTAAAATAATGATATTGAATATAATTGCTCATTTGTCCAAATACTTTATACTATATAAACATTCCTAACACTATATATTATATTAACTATATATACTGTGTAAACAGCTATATGAACACTATTGTTCTTTAAGTAAGTTTTGCACCTAATAATATTGCACATGGGAGGAGAAGTATTCCACACTTTCAGCAAAGTTATTGTGAGGGACAAGAAGCAAACAGTAAAAACAGAAGGTATTCACATGTAAAACAGACAATGCTCTGCATACAACCAAAATAAAAAAAACACTTGATTTATGATCATTAGAAAGCTATTAGTGTTCTAGAGTATTATTTTTAATACACAGATTTATCCCTCATGTTAACAGTGATGTTAAAAAGTTGGCACATACCATTGCACTGATCACACGGCTAACATAGACAGGATTGCAGCGTGCAGAAACATCCTTCATCGCATTTGTTAAACATTTTGGATTTATATCCAGGAGCTTCAGACAAATGTGAATTATGTCTTCTTCAAACTGAGGAAAAAACAAGTCAAATATGCTTTACATTTTTCCACCTTTACATCTAGAAGTCTTAATGCTTTGCACAGTATTTTGGTTCTATTATTATTAATGTATTAAAAACATACAGTCTGCTTCACATCTTACATGTTATGTGTGTCTATGTCCTGACATTGTCTTGTCCTGTCACTTATCATGTCTTGGCCAGTGTTTTAGTCTGTATGCTTATGTATATTTTAATACTCTGACTATATGTTTTTGAGTGCTATTTTTACTTTAAGAAGAGTTTATGTGTCCCTGCCTCCTTGCACTGGTCTTTTAAAATTTCCTGCCTTTTTTTTTTTTGCAAAACCTTCTTAACTGAAGGACCGTCTGACCAGTGTAATACTTTGGAAATTTTGCCACACCCTTTGTGAAGTATATTGTTATATTGTATATTGTATATATATATATATATATATATATATATATATATATACAATGTATAGTTATATCATGACTTTACTTGAGAGGACACATCATCCAGAGTGCTTAATTTAGACTTATTTAAACTTATTTGACATATTTACTTCCTAGTACAGTAGATCTGTGGCACTTTGCAGTCTCTTAAAACTGATCATCATCATGCAGTTTACATTCAAAAACGTATTGCTCCATTTTATTTAATGGCCTACAATGTTGTAAAGGCCACTGATTTTCTTGTGGACTACTTTACTGGATTTTAGCTCATAATTTGTGCTGATCTACATCATTTTCAGACAAACCACTTATCATAAAAATAATCGTAATTAATGCATGAAGAATTAATTTATTAATTTCTTGTATTCCTCTTACTTAAATAATTGCACTAAAGTAGTTCCATGTACCTGTCCGAAATCCCAGTCCATAGCATGAATATTGTTAGAGCATCCTGTATAAACCAGACCGTGTTCACTCATTACATACTCTTCCCTCTCTTCTGCCTTAGGCATGTACACCAAGTCATCTATCAGAGAAATGTAAACACACATTTAGACTGCAGAGGGCAAATACACATAAGTATGATTTATTTGAAACAGTATTTACCTTCACACCAAGGATTGAAAAGAAGAATCAGTGTTCCAACTGAGATCAATGAAGTACTAGAAGGTGTAGTCTTCAAAGACAGTGAGTAGACTCCAATGCTAGCCTTAGATGGAGAGCAGACAGACACTGTAAAGCTTAAAGCTGTACTACTGCTCAACCGCATGCTCCATTGCTTGCCAGTACCAGAGCAGACTTGAAAGCCAAATGATGACCGTGTACCCATGTTTTCAGAGGCATTTGGACCTTAAATACAAAAGATTGAAAAGACAGGTAGATTGATAGATAGGCAAACAGACACACATGAGAAATTTACTTTAGCTTCACAAGGGCAATGTTGAACCCGTCAGTGGCCGTTGCAATGTAAAGTATCATACCTGTCTCCACAGTAAGTTCAAAAAAGTCCTGCGTTGGTTGGAAATGTTGTTGTGCAGGGAAGGTGAGGTAGAAGGGCTTTCCTCTTCGCACTATCAGTCTGTTCGTAGCAATGTCATCAGTGTGATGTTCTTTGTTGTTTCTCTCACAGTGCAGCTGCACCTTGGACATATCTGAGAGTGGTGCAATTTGTGATGGTATCATAATGTAATGTCTCAGCACAGTCCATAAAAATATTAAAAAATGTTTCAAACATTGCTATGGAATAGCTGGAAAAATATCACACTTTGTCCTCAAGGTGTTATCTTAATGCTATATCAGTAATATTTTTCCATAAAGTTGTGCAATAAAGCTCCTTAATTTATACTATAACTTAAAACATTTTTTAGCAGTAATTTTGGATTTCTATCAGTCCATTATTCAGGAAATCCAAAGTATAAATGTCAGCTTTTGATTTTAAATTATGCAATTACAATATGAACGTGTGGTAAAAGTTCACTTACTCAGAAGCCTGTATCCAGACCAGCCAGACATTTAGCAATTTTTGGAAGTTCAAACCTTTTCTTCAGAGGCTATTCTCTTTTATGGTACATTACAGGTGCTGGTTGCTTTTAAATGTTGTTGCTGCATTTTTGACTTATCAACAAACTGTCATGACCACACCTTTTATCAGGAAACTCATCTGTAAGATCAGTACAGTTTGATATAGCAGTGTCAGCTGATATGTGCAATAAAAAAGTTAAGTGCACCCAATTTTGTGAACCCTGAGCAACCTCTTTTATCAAAATTAATGATAAAATATAAAAATAATTGAATTATTTACCTAAGATTTCAAAACTGCGTTATAAAAAATAAACAATGATACCTGATCTTTGGTTAAAATGTTGGTTAAATCTGCTATAAGTGATACTGAGGGTGGTAATTTGCCATGCTGATTTGTTGATTAAAAACTGCTTATATGGCAACTTTCTGCATTAATTTTACACTGTCTTTGAACATGGAGCAGTTTAATAATGAATGCTACATGCATGCTACAAATAAGCCAACACTCTTGCACTGAGTGATGTAACATGAAAATAAGTCCACTATTGAACTATTGTTTACCTACAGCAGCTACTCAAACTGTTAGGCTACTACTGGAACAGCAGCTTAGTTAGCACATTTGGTAAAGCTTCCTGGACCTGGTATTCCTGGGCATTAGTAAATAAATGCAGATGGGAAAAGCAATAATGTTTTATTTCTTTGTTTATTTATTAGCTGTACAATTTTGTGGGATCCCAGAGGGTAACAGCTATGAGAAGTGCTTGGAAAGGGATTGTAAACTATCATCGAGGTTTTGATGTCTTCACAGTCCTGAAAGCTTGGTCCATTAGAAGGTTGGGTGAACTAATCTTAGGCTGATTCTTTGGCTCACTTTGCCATAGCTCTGCCATGTAAATTTGACCACAAGGCCCATGATGCCAAGTGTGTAGCGTTGAGTCGAAGCGCTGGTGAGCAAACAACTCATTTTGATGCAGGTGCAATTTCAGGTTGACGCTGGCTGCTCGTTCCTGCCATTGCAATAGGATTAGCTTCTGCATGCTCCTCCTCTGCTCGAAGAGAGAGGCTACATCTAATGCTGTGCAGCCATCACAGTCCAACAGGTTTAAGCAAGCTCCAGCTTTATACAACTCCTGCAGACACTGCAGGTGGCCTTTAGCTGCAGAAACGTGAAGGAGACCTCTCCCTGTCACAGTCTGGCCTTTAACATCAGCTCCTGGCATGAGACAGAGTTAGGGGGAATTACTAAGATAATTTCCTTAGACACTGAAGTTATCATTGGAAATAACTCAATCATGGTCACTTGTAGCTCAATCAAAAAGAAGAAACATGTGTATACACTTTAATCTTTGAACCAGTACCATATTTGTGTTTATTGTATTATATTAATACTCATATAACAAAATTTTTTCTGTTCTCAAATCACCAGCTTCCTGACAGGCAGGAAAGAGCAGGTGAGGCTGAGGGAAAGCATTTCTGGTGTCAATACTGGTGGTCTGGTGCAGTCAGAACCACTTGGAGCTGAACATGCTCAAAACTGTGGAGATGAATAAATTTTATGAGACAACCCTCAGCTTTGCTTCCCCTCATAATATCAAACAGTCCAATGTCAACTGTGGAGACCTTGGAACTACCATTTCCCAAGACCGGGAGTGATCAACATCAACTTCTCAAAAAGGCTTAGCACATAATTCACTTCCTCTCGCAACTAAGGTTTAGTCTGCCACAGGAAATACTGTGTCAGTTTTACACTGCAGCCATAGAATTTATCGTGTGTGCGTCAGCCACAGGTTTTTTTTTTAATATATATTGTAAACTTCTTTGGTCATTTTATTGACATTGAACTTAACAGAAATTGTATGCTGGTTGTAAATAAAATGTCTAATCACTTTTTATAGCTCAATATCAAAATATACAATTAATATTGGTAAAGTTATTATTATCAGTCAGATTAATATAAACTCACCCTTCTGTATGAGGAAACGAACAGCAGCGAGGTGCCCACGATGTGCACTGATAAAAAGTGCAAAGAAGAGACATCGAGAGAGCCATGGTTCACTTACACCAGGCTTAAACAATGCAGTCTGTAACTGTAAAAAAGAAAAGGCACATGTTCTTTTAACTCAGACATCAAACTTTTAGTAAAGTAATAACTTTATAACATTCTTTGTGACAAATCCATCACATTTCTAAAAACAATACTATGAGAATAAGTTTCAGCTCACTCTGTGTATATCTCCAGATACAGCTGCTTTCACCACTTCTGGCCAGCTGTTGTAGGGCCAGATGGCCAAAGAAAGTGTGGTACCAGGGACTATATCATTAAACCTGATGGTTGTGTCACTCATTAAGTCCCCTGGGGAAGTGGGAAAGTGGGATGGGTTATGGCTTTAGATTAGAATTAGTTAGAACAAGATACTTGACAATGCATACTTCTATACACGTCTAAAATAAACTGTACCTTGGTCCAAGTAACTCAGCCTTTGAAAGTCGGTGGGAATTCCAGCAGTGAGTTCGAGTTTTTTCTTGATCTCATTCACTGTCGTACTGTTGCTGCAGTTTGGGAGGGTGAACTTCTCTCCTGTGTCACTCATCCGAACACCCAGTTTGAATGTGACTTTGTGGAATGTAGATTTTTTCTTAGATGGCGGTGGCGACATCAGAAGGATTGTTATCAGAGTTTTTTTTTCTTTTTCTATTTATAATTTGCATAAAACTGTGGTATTGTGAAGCTTAGCACTGTTTGCAAGCTGATAGTTGTGCTTCTCCTTGGTCACAGTGTTTCCAGGATACCGGAGCGGCACTATAAAGACAGTGAGCAGACACTGAGCAGACACTGAGCGGGGGAGCAGACGTCAGCTTGGGTTGTTGCCTAGAGTGACACAGGGCGGACATACAAAAAAATAAAAATGTATTGTATTGCTCATTTACATGTCACATTTTTCAGAATAGGAGCTACTTTGTGAGCTAGAGAGGCTGCTGCTTGGAAAGATGATAGATAGTGAGTGAAAGTGATTCATTTGTCATCATGAACACACTTAATCACACACAAAGTGTACCAAATTAAAATGTGACCTCTGCATTTAACCCATTACATGTGCACATGTGGAGCAGTGGGCAGCTATAAAAAGTGCCTGGGGAGCAGTGTAGCAAGACGGTACCTTGGTCAATGGAACCTCAATGATACCTGGGTCAGGACTTGAACCTGTGACCTTCAGTTCACATGGGCAAGGTCCTAAAAACTAGACTACAACTAGGCCACCACTACCAACAACAATGAGTGAGAAAATAAGTATTCAATTAATTTTCACATTCATATGTAAAATTTTCTATTTTTTTGTGGCAGTGGTGGCCTAGTGGTTAGGACATTGCGCTAGGGACCTGAAGGTCGCAGGTTCAAGTGGCACTACTGAGGTTCCATTGAGCAAGGTTCCGTCCCACTACTCTGCTCCACGTCTTGGAAGTCGCTTTGGATAAAAGCGTCAGCCAAAATGAATAAATGTAAATATGTGAAACAGAACCACCTTTACATCCCTGGCACAATAAAAAATATGACGGGTGGTACGTTATGAGGTGGTATGTAATGGAGTGGCCAATTTCCCCGTAACTGATGTGACGGGGTGGTAACTGATGTGATGGGGTGGTTTATTGTGATGGGTGGTAACTGACGTGGTGGGGTGGTAAATGATGTGATGGGGTGGTTTATTGTGACTGGTGGTAACTGACATGACGGATGGTAACTGATGTGATGGGGTGGTTTATTGTGATGGGTGGTAACTGACGTGGTGGGGTGGTTTATTGTGACTGGTGGTAACTGACATGACGGATGGTAACTGATGTGGTGGGGTGGTTTATTGTGATGGGTGGTAACTGACGTGGTGGGGTGGTTTATTGTGACTGGTGGTAACTGACGTGATGGGGTGGTTTATTGTGACTGGT
>JBBPDA010164841.1:0-18023 GCA_037974385.1 Arnoldichthys spilopterus | reverse complement strand
GGTTAAATGCAGAGGTCACATTTCGTTGTGGTGCTTGAGTGTGTTCACAATGACAAAGAATCACTTTCACTTCACTTTTAAAAAGCACTTGAAACATGATGCTGAAATGCTGGTGAAGCTTGCCTCTAAAGATATCAAACAATAACTAATGGGGAGAAATATAAAGGGAAAGGGCGGAAGACGAGGGTGGTTTTGGCTTTTGATGTCAAACATGTTCTTCCCACAGACATCGTCCTGTAAACACTGTAAAATCAGAGAGCCTGGAAACTCTTTTTGACTTTTGTACACAGAGATAAACCAGATCCATATGTAACCCACCTAAAGTGAGCAGAGCCAAAAGTGCTGAACTAAAAGCTGTATTTCTCACTTTCCATTAGATGGCACTGTTACATGGGTTTTCGCTAAGATATACCCTCCTGACTAGCTAGATCAAAGAGGTTTTTCTTTGGCTGTTTTGGAGTGAAAACAGTGTAATGCTGCTGCAAGTTATCCTTTATTTAACTAGATAAAAATGACCATCTAGTAATTCAGGGATTCATTTTGGTTCCACTCAGTGGCTGGTGATAATCTCCAGAAACTTTTTTGATGTTACATTTTTTATCTTTTTGTTTTGCATTTCCCTTTTTTTCTGGACACAGTTAAGTGACTCTCCGGTGAGTACAGCAGAGGGCAAAATGTTAGCTAGCTAGATAGGTTAGCTACATGCTAAAACATGGTACATTCTGAGAAGTTTGTATTATGAGTATACAGTATATATTGTTACTGCTGTTATATTTTTTTGTAGTGAAAGGGAAAGTAAAACCAATCAGAGAAAAATGTAAGGGTGATGTTAATCTCTCTTTGTGAGCTTTTGTTTAATATTGTTGCACTCGAACCACTGCCTGCCGTGCAACTCCTGGTCCAGAGAATCCCTGTTCTGGTCATCAATCACACAACTCTTTCTCTCTTCTCTTCAACCTTTTATTTTAAAACTTTGCGCAAAGGAGATCAGCACAACACCCAAGCTGAAACTGATCTGAAGGGTGGTCCTCAGATCTCACATTAGCGTGTTTCAACTGTCCTTGCACAGCAATACGACTGGGCAAAGGTTAAAAAAGAAAACAGCATTTTCTGCATTTTCAGCTTACCAAATAAGTCATTCATCCCCCAGCCTACACATCTCTTATCTGTTAACTATTGTTGCAGGGATGATTAGTTTAATACCTGTTATCTTCTCCTGTTGGTCAGCAGACTTTTCTGTACAGTCAAAATGACCCTTTGACCCCCAGTGGTCTTGCTTGTTTTCCTCAGTTAGTACAATTGACATATTTTGTTCAACATCCTATTATATGAAGCATGCAGTTTATCTTATTGTTTTTAATGCTATAGTCCTTCTTAATGCTCCCACAATATACATGGGTAGGCATTCTTTGTGCAAGGTTCTACACAAGGTTTTGAGACTTAAAGCCTGTTCTAAAGATGTGAACTTATTTTAAGTGATTTAGATTAGTACACTGGTTTGTGAAACTAAAGCTGTGTAAGAAAGCATTATTAGATGTGAAATTGTGAAGTATATCAAACCTCACATTGATCTGATGAGTCTGATTCCTGAAGATATTGTGTGCTGTTTATTTTCGATTGGTATTACATTGCACATAATATAGAAATTGCATTTGCACAAAAAATGATATAATTGCATTTGTGTAGACTGTGACGTCTACGCCCCTGTGTGTTCCATGTGTCTGTGTTTGGTCTTGTCTTTAGCCACGCCCTCAACAGCTGTGTCATGTTCTACGTCATCCCCATGTTCAGCTGGCCCTCGTCAGTGTGTAGTATTTAAACCCCATGTTTTGTGAAGTCCCTTGTTGGTCAACTGTTGTCTCCCTTCTAAGTCTCCCGGTCATCCTGTTCCGTGTTTTTGCCTTAGTGTATGTACATAGTAGTTGTTTTTTGCTTTATTAAACCTTTTTTGTTTTCATCGCTGCATCTGCTTCTGAATTTAAAACCCACGATCATTACAAGATCGTTACAGATTGACCAACCTAATAATATGGAAGCAGCAGCCTATCCCAAGCCAGATTGAGAAATGTGGACTCGGACTTATGACCAGTGGCGATGCGAGGGAATGGATCTACACTCCCCTCGAGACTCTCAACTTGGTGGCGGACAAGACAGGTGAGGGGTGGATGAAAGACATGGGGAGGAGGTTGGAACACTGTCTGTGGCAGGGCAGCAGGAATTATGAATCCGAGGCTGCTGGCGGCATTTTGAAAAAATGCCAGAAGCGCCGAGGAAGGCACCAGGACGAGCCAGCAGCCGATCGAGTTCCTGCGGCTGCTCTGTCACCCAGAGACACAGTTTCCAGTCGCTCCGCCCCCCAGGTGCTTGAAATTTCCAGCGTGTGATTGGATGAGCCGGAGCACCAAGGGCAACCTCTCCACCCCGAAACCCTACAAGCATCCGGCCAAGTCGGAAAGGCGCGATCAACGAGGGAAACTTCCTCACAAACAGCGCGGAGGAGGACGGTAGAAGTGGGCACGCAGACGGCAGCGCAGCAAGGGCTACAAAAGCAGGAAGTAGCCACACAGACACTGTCGCTAGCTGCACCACAAAGCCCTATCTCTGCGCCGGCGTCACGAGTCTCCGAATAAGTGAACCAAGTCTCCGAATCAGTGAGCAGAGTCTCTGAATCAGTGAGCCGAGTCCCCGAATCGACGAGCTGAACGCCGGAGCCGATGACCGGAGCGACGGGACCAGCATCTGTTCCTGTAGCAGGAGGACAGCCTGGTCCCACCCTCACAGCGTTGAAGCCCTTGTGTCCCGCCCTTGAGGTCCTGAACCTGGAGAGAGCCGCGTCACCGTCGCAGTCACCGCTCAGCTCCGCCCTGCCGGCTGCGCCTTGTTCCCCCTGGACGTCGCGTGCGTCTCCTGCCTCCGTCCAGACGTAGCGTACATCTTCTGGCTCCGTCGCTGCGCCCAAGGGGTTCAGGACAGGAGCCTTTCAGCCCGGACCCTTGTTTCCCCAGAATAGGACATTATTCCCTCAGCCCCAGTCATTGTATCCTTTGGTGTTACCAGTTCTTGTGTCAATGTTTCAGTTAATGTCTTGGTTGTGTTCTCAGTTTCATGTTTAGGTTCCTTCATGTCTTGTCTTAGGTCTTTAGTCCTTAGTGTTGCCATCCTCCTAGGTCAACGCCTGGTTGTGGGCGGGGTTTAGCGCACCGGGAAGTTGCACCTAGGGGGAGGGCTATGTGACGTCTATGCCCCTGTGTGTTCCACGTGTCTGTATTTGGTCTCATCTTTACCCACGCCCTTGTCAGCTGTGTCTTGTTCTACGTCATCCCCGTGTTCAGCTGTCCCTCGTCAGTGTGTAGTATTTAAAGCCTATGTTTTGTGAATATCCTTGTTTGTCAACTGTTGCCTCCCTTTTAAGTCTCCCGGTCATCCTGTTCTGTGTTTTTGCCTTATTTTTTGTTTTATTAAACCTTTTTGTTTTCACCGCTGCATCTGCTTCCGAATTTAAAACCCACGATCATTACAAGACCGTTACATAGACAAAAACGAATGCTATTAATGATATCCAGATACTATACAGTATTGAATTTTATTTTGCTGTGTGCAGATTGTTTTTTTTGTTGAGCATTTTCTGCCGCTTTTGGCAAATCCTATGGCGAGCCAGTGATCCGAACATCCTGAATTGTGTAGGAACTACGTCCTGTGCCCTTCCAGCCTATTCACCCTCTCCCAGCTGGCGAATTGAATGCATTCCCCTGAATACAGATAAGATAACTGAGATCTCCAACGTTTACCAATACACAACCCAGGTAGCTGTAACAACAGTATTAACAGTAGCAGTATTAACAGTATCTGAGTTTGGATCTATACATCAACACACCTACCTGAACTAAACTCATCCATTGAGTCAAACTGAACAGAACTCTGACCGAGAGGGAATTTCATTATGTTAAGTTGTTGTTTGATTGATCAAGCCGGCGTGTTTATTAATAAACATTGTTATTCTTATTTTCTACTCAGCCAGTGGTCATGGTCAGTTCACTTCTAGAGCCGAACCTAATGTGAATGTCTGGTGCAACCCACATTCTGACAACAGTTATGTGGTGATAGTGACATTGGTTACACATACATCAGCTGTGTGGCAAAGAAAGAAAGAGGCTGTAATCTCAAACCTTTTTTTTTTACACTTGAGGAACAAGGACCTGGGCAATAACCTCTGCTATATGCTATTTAATGCAATTGCCAGTAGGGGTGGGGAATGTCACAGAGGCTTTACGATACAATACTATCATGACATATGGCCTGATAGTAATGTTATCAGAGTAGATGAATTTACCAAAATTAAAGTCTATTAAATATATTTTTTAAATTACTGAAAAAATACATTTTCATAATTTACTGCTGCTGTATTAAAAATATTGTGATAGTGAAAGTGACTCTTAATCATTGTGAACACATTCAGTCACACACAAGATGCCCCACAACAAAATGTGACCTCTGCATTTAACCCATCACACATGCACATATGGAGCAGCAGGCAGCTATAAACAGCGCCCAAGGAGATGTGTAGCAGGATGGCACCTTCCTTAAGGCTACTTTAATTGTGCCTGGACCAGGACTTGAACCTGCAACCTTCAGTTCACAAGGGCAAGGTCCTAACTGCTAGACCACTACTGCCCATCATACAACGCTAAAATTTCTCTGAGACCTCTAATGAACAGCGGTAAGTATCGAAACAACCCATAAAATGAGGCAAGATTTGTTTTACATCTGTGGATTTGCTCTGGAAACAAGGTGGGAAAGCAAAGCTTTGGGAAGAATGTCTATTCCTATGCCTTAGTATGCTGAAAAAAAGCAGATGAGGAGTTAAATATTCCAGAAACCCAGTAAATGCACCATGTGTTAAGCAGATTTAGTGTTGTTAAGAAAAAAATAATTTACATTAAAAAGGCAATTCAGGAGGCGGGGGAAGGGCCTTCAGGGAATTCCATCACCTCTTCTTTCTTGCCACCTTTTCTGAAGTTACATCAATCAGCTCATGACATTTTGAGGGGGAAAAATAATTAAAAGAAACAATATTTGGGTAAAAAAAAACGTTGCAAACATAGCATGTCGCACTATGGAATGAGGGCCTATAGCAAACATGAAACTTGTGATTTCCAGACAGAAAGGGGATATATTTGGATGCCCATGTTTTTCCAGTTAATTTACTCCCAGGGGTATTACAGGAAGCAGCTCTACCTCCGATGTGGCTACGCTAACTGACTTTCAGGGGTCATAGTTACTAATCTAAGCAGCAAAAACATAGAGCAAAGAATTTACACACACATGCACACACACACATGCCTTGGAGCTAGACTGTCCGTGTTATAGAGCTGAATTGCCCACCCCACACATCTCCACTCAATATGGTATTAAATGGACAGATTTGATATTAATCACTCACTGTGAGACCACTTAGGCTGATCTGCTGTCTAATGAGAGTGAGTGTGTGTGTGTGTGTGTGAGAGTGAGAGAGAGAGATTTAGTAAAAGAGAGACAGAGAGACAGTGTATTTGTCCCTTTGTGTGGTCCAAATCCCCCCTCCCCATCTGCACATCTGGAAGTGTGATGTCACAAAAACAGTGCAGTACATGATAACATATTTTGCCTATTCAGCCTACAGTAGTTAAGCCTCACCTATTGTTTCAAAGTGAGACACAGTACAATGTACGAACCCCATTTCTAGAAAAGTTGTGACATTTTGAAAAATGCAATTAAAAGAAAAATCTGGATTCTGATGCCACATTGCCCCCCAGTTCCTCTCACACTGGGATCTGAGTGGAGTCGTGTTCCTGTTTGCTATTCCCTGATTCGCAATGGGCTGTGCTGATGTCCCACATAGAGCTGACCCATCTCCTCTATCAGCCTGGAACAGAGGGAGAGAATAAATGAGAACGGTCCAGGGTAGGAGAGAGAGAAAGTGAGAGAGACAGAGAGAATGAGTGAGAGAGCAAGAGAGAGTGACAGAGCGATTGAGAGAGAATGAGAAAATGAGCAAGAGAGTGAGAGACAGAGTGAAAAAGTGAGGTGAGAAAGAGAGCAAGAGAGAGTGAGGAATTGACAGTGGTAGTGAGTTAGAAAGTGAGAGAGAGAGTGTGAGAGACAGGGAAAGTGAGAGTAAATGAGAATGTGTGAGAGAGTGAGTGATTTAATTAAAGGGATGTTAAAACAGGTACAACAAAGGACCCATGTTTATAACACTACATAGACAAACACGGACCTTTCATGACAGTTGACATAAACCTACATAGACATTTCTAAAGGCTTTTTCCAACAACCATCAGTCGTGTTTTTTTAGTCATATTGTGAGGTGAAATTATCAGAACTAACAGAAGCAGCCCTTATGACTGCCGACTGGTAATGGCATAAATCTTTAGGCTTAGTCATTGTCATGAAGGCTGTATGTAGGTGTCATGTAGCCCTTATGAATATAGTGAAGTGGTAATTAAGCAAATGACACACTTTGATTTTACAACAGTTATTATTATGATTGTTGTTGTTGTTGTTGTTGTTTTTATCATACCAATAATAATATAATAATCATATCTCCTTATGTATCTCCTTGTGTTTCTCTCTCTCTGCTGGTAATAATATGTCGAGCAGCCGCTCTACCTACAGGGTGTTCTTAGCTTTCCCCTCATAATGGAAAATTGAACGAAAATCTCCATTAGGGAGTCAGAAAAGAGAAAAGGGAGAGAATGATAGTAAAAGAAAAGATAACAGAAAAGAGAGCATAAGGGAGGAAAGGCAGAGAGAGAGAGGTAAGGAATTGTGGTTGTTGAGAGATGTTCAATGTCACAATTTTAAGGGTTTATTAACTACAACTATGAATACATGGAGAAATGGAACAAGCAGTTAATAGCACAGAATACAACAGATAACCGACAACCAGGAGCAAACACACGAGACCAATAGAGACACCTGAACGAGAGACACCTGGAGACGGGAGGGAACGATGAATGAGTGTAAGGTGGGAGGCAGGGCAAAGGCAAAGAACACATGAACGCGAGGCATTAAGCAACAACAAATGGACATGTGGAACACGAGGGGCGTATACGTTACAGGGAGAGAGAGGACAAAGAAGAAAAGTGAACAAAAAAGAAAAAGCCCAATGTAGAGAAAAGAAAGAAAAAGAAAGGAGAGAGCGAGATGAGAGACAAAGAATGGGAGAATGGAGGGAGGAAAAGAAAGAGACAGAAGGATAAAGCAAAAGATGAGAAAGAAAGAGTATAGGAGATGAGAGTGAGGGTGAGAGAGAGAGAGAGAGAGAGAGAGAGAGAGTGTGTAAAGCAGTGAGATAAATGTGAGGGCAGTAAGACAGATCAGTTATCAGTTCCACTGAGCACTTGGCAGGCCACTCTCTCCCAGCTCCTCTCTCTGAGTAAATAACTGAGCTAAGTGGGGCACAGGGAGGTGCCACTAACGGCTCTCTGGTGCTTGGCTAGGAAATGATGTCTTGAAATGTAGGGCTGTCCAAGCACGTTCGACTGTGACGGCCTGCTCTGCAGGGGCATTTGCCCGGGCGTCCATTTGGATCATGAGTTTAAGGCAGCGGGCCACACAACACTTTTCCAAAGGGTACAGTCTCATCTCACCCTTGTCAGATGGGGAAAGGGCCTTTATCATTATCTTTCATATATAAATTACACATTCACCTTACTTTTTAAAATAGCTTTTATTGAAATTTAGACAGTTTCAGTCCAGTAAATGACCTTAAATAGTAAAAAGAGTGTAGGTCACCAAAAACAGAAGTGTCATGTAAATTTAATAGAAAACAGGTCTGCTGTTGTCAGAAAGCAGCTTTACAGTCTAAGCCCCTAATAAGCAAGCCAAAGGCAACAGAGGCAAGGAAAAACTCCCTAAGCTGTAGGAAGAAACCTTGGCAGGAAACAAGGCTCAGAAGGGGAACCCATGCTCCTCTGGTCAACACCAGATAGCAGTAACAACCAAAAGAAAATAAAATAAATAAATAATAATCTCAGTTTAAACAGGTGGCAGCAGTTCCTTGTGTACAGGTGGTGACTTTCAATCAGTTCAGTGAAGCATAGGGTTGTACATATGGGCTCTCCTCAGTAGTAATGAGTGGGTTAAAAGCCATAAAACTTTAACCAGAAATAGAGTATTAGGATGGGTCAAGCTGGTCCAGAAAGCAGAATGGGACAGGATAACTATAATAAGGGAGACACAGATTGATTAGTAATGCTAAATGTTACAAGTGTCCCAACTTCTCTTGATGACATAAACCCCTCTGTCTGAACAAAAACTTTTGTCCAAAACATTAAAACTACTGACAGGGAGAACAAGTACATCCCTTTATGGAAATAGAATTCCCTAATGGCAGTGGACTTTTTCAGCAGGATAGTGTACCCTGTCATACTGCAAAAAGGTACTCAGGAATTCTTAGTGGAACATAAACAGTTCAAGGTACTGACATGACCTCCAAATTCCAAATTTCCCACATCTCAATCTGTTTGTGGATCTATAGGTGTTGGTCAAACTAATCTGATCCATGGAAGCCCAGGCTCATAACTCACAGGATTTGTCAGATACAATAACATATCTTCAGAGGCCTTGTGGCATTTATGCTTCGACAGGTAGATGTTTTGGTTGCACAAGGGTGATTTGCACAATAGTAGTCATGTGGTAATAATGGTATGTCCTGTTTTACACTTCTTATGTTCATATTCTATGCCCATAAACTAAAACAACACTGACTCTGTTTTCAGTCTTTTTATTTGTTGTTGCCAAGGGGAGCTGTTTCCCACCCATTCAGCCCGATCAACAGCCATCACAGCCCATTTGTACACTAGGGATTTTCGGGTTTAATTCAGCCTGATCTTTTATCACTGGGGTTTTTGGGGCCTCCTGCTTAACTGCCTTCAGACTAGTTTAACTACCACAAATCATCTCCATGTGCTTCAAAAGCTGTCCACCCCTTTGTCAAAAGTGGAGTTGCTCCAAGTTACAGGCTTTAACTGACCTTTATAAATCAAGACCCATTTGTTATTTTCTTTTGCAGCATCCCCTTATAAATTAAATTTCAAATTGTCTGAACCTTTGTGTGGCATGTTATTGGCTAGGTTTTTGCATTGACATTATTTATGTCAAAAGTTGGTGCTACTTCACAAATGAGTTGAGAAACTGGCTTAGGCCATGTGCCTCCCAGCTCACCATACAAATTCTGTAATTGTCACGATCGGAGGTAAGGCAGGAAACCAGTACGGTTAACAAAAAGTCTTTATTTTCGATAAGCAGGCCACAAAGACAAAACCGTTCTGGCGCTCGGGGAGAAAGTTCCAGAGGCAGTTCAGGGTTGACGGCCTTCACTGGAGCTGTGCTCTGCTCAGTTCATGCAAAGTTCATTCAAAGTTTGATACCGTATCCTAGGGTTTGGCGCTTAACTAAACGCCAGCATCGACTACCTGTGGCTGCTAAATACATACTGTAACAGTAACTGTAACACAACGAGTATCCTCCGTGTCTTCCATGCATCCCAGCCCTGCCTATATTGCCCGGTGATGAGGGAAATAACTAGTAGCACCTGGATGAGTTGACCCAGTCAGTACTCGGGAGATGGGGACCGGCGCCGACCACTGGGTGGCGGTAATCCCCCTTCACCTGTAGGGGGTTCTACCTGATCCCTTACATCACCCCCCTCACGGACGACCCCCTGCATCTTACGGGGCCTGCCCCTTGCTTGGGGTTTCGGCCTCTCTGGACATCTACTGTGCCCGTCCTCCAGGTCCAGCGCGGGCGGGGGGTCCTCAACTGGGGCGGTATCTGCCAGTGGTCCCCTCACCATTGGCCTCAGCAGGGAGACATGGAACACAGGGGAAACACGGTAAGTACGGGGCAGCAGCAATTCATATGTGACAGGGTTTATTCTACGAAGAACCTTAAATGGCCCCACATACTTGGGGCTCAGCTTTTTACAGGAAAGTTTAAGTTTAGGGTCCCTCATAGAAAGCCACACGCGGTCACCGGGCACATACCTGGGTTCCTCAGCTCTTCTCCGATCGGCAAACTCCTTTGGTCTCCTCACCGCCTCCTCCAGTGAGGCATGGGCGCCTTCCCACACCTCCTCCACTCGCTGGAACCACCCTTCCACCTCTGGGATGTTGATGGGGGTGTTGTTCCATGGGAACAGAGGAGGCTGGTAGCCCAGTACACTGGAAGGGGGTGAGGTGAGTAGATGCGTTCTGGAGAGAGTTCTGGGCATATTCGGCCCAGGGGAGAAATCTGGACCAGTGAGTTTGCTGGTTATGGCAGAAACCTCTCAAGAATCTGCCCAACTCCTGGTTCAGATGCTCCACCTGTCCGTTGGACTGGGGGTGGTAGCCTGATGTCAGGCTAACTTTCACCCCCAGCTTGCCCATGAACACCCTCCAGACCTGGGAGGTGAACTGAGGTCCCCGGTCAGACACTATGTCTTCCGGCAACCCTGTGACCCTGAACACATTATTAAACAGCTGCTCCATCAGCTCAAAGGCGGAGGGCAGCTTCGTCGCTGGTAGCAGTCGACACATTTTGGAGAATCTGTCGACTACCACCACAACACAAGTGGTACCCCTGTGACCTCGGGAGGTCTACCAGAAAGTCTATGGCCAGGTGAGACCACTGGGGCTCTCCAAGGGCATTAATTTACCCACAGGCAGCTGCCTGGGAGATTTGGTGGTGGCACATGTGGCACATGGCTTCACCACCTGCTCTGTGGTGGCCCGCATCTTTGGCCACCAGAACCTCTGACAGCAGCCTATGTGTCCTGGAGATCCCAGGGTGCCCTGTGGCCTTACTGGTGTGTACCCACCTAACCAGCTTGACGCTCATCCGTTCGGGGACAAAGGTCTTGTCTGTGGGACAACCAGGGGGCATGTCCTTCCCCCGGTTCTCTCTCTCTATCTCATCCTCAAACTCCCATGTAATGGGAGTGGCAAGGACGGTTTTTGGCAGGATGGTCGTAGGTTCTTCCTCCTCTTCCAACTCTCTCACTAATTACCGGGAGAGGGCATCTGCCTTGCCATTTGCCTTGCTGGGCCTATACGATAGGGAGAAGTTAAACCGGGTGAAGAACAATGCCCACCTGGCCTGGCGTGGATTGAGGTGTTTGGCAGCATGAAGGTACTTCAGGTTCTTGTGGTCCATGAGAACCATGAAAGGGAACCTGGCCCCCTCCAACCAGTGCCGCCACTCCTCAAATGCCAGCTTCATCGTCAACAATTCCCTATCCCTGACGTGGTAGTTTCTTTCTGCAGGACTCAGCTTCCTGGAAAAGAAAGCACAGGGATGCAACTTGTTATCGGCAATGTCTTTCTGCGACAAAACTGCCCCTACCCCGTGACTCAATGCGTCCACCTCCAGGACGAAAGGTCTTTCTGGGTCGGGGTGCCTGAGGATCGGGGCCTGGGTAAACCTTTCCTTCAGGTCCCGAAAGGCTTGCTCAGCCTCCTTGTTTCACCCCAGCAGCTTGTTGCTCATTGCCTGTTTCTTGAGGAGAGGGGTTAGCAGCACCGCAACTGAACTGAATCCCCTTATAAATCGCCGGTAAAAGTTTGCAAACCCCAAAAACCTTTGAAACTCCTTTACCATGGTAGGTCGGGGCCAATTTAGTACTGCGCTTACCTTCTCTCCGTCCATCCTCACCCCCTCCGGGCTAATGATATACCCTAAGAATGCTTAATGTGTTCAGCACGGGTTTTCGAGAAAATAAGGATGTCGTCAATGTACATGATAACTGTCTTTCCAAGCATATCTCTAAATACCTCATCAAGAAATTATTGGAAGACCGCCGGTGCCAATGAGAGGCCATACGGTACCACCAAGTATTCGTAGTGGCCGTTGGTCGTGAAGAAGGCAGTCTTCCACTCATGTCCTTGCTTAATGCGCACCAAATAATACGCGGATCTAACGTCTAATTTTGTAAAGATGGTTGCCCCTTGTACCTGCTTCAACGCTGCAGGCACCAAAATGGCGTTATTACCTCGTTCAGGCCCCTATAATCAATACAGGGTCTTAACCCCCTGTCCTTCTTTTGCATGAAGAAGAAACCAGCTGACGCAGGGGAGGAGGAGTGTCGAATATAGCCCATGTCAAGGGCTTCCTTAATCTAATGCTCCATGGCCTCCGTCTCAGCTCTCGAGAGGGGGTAAGTTGGCCGGCGAGGTGGAATGCAGCCCGGTTTCAAATCGATATCGCAATCTCAATCTCTGTGTGGTGGTCGATGGGTAGCTTTTTCTTACTGAATACCTCAGCTAAGTCCTGGTATTCAGTAGGAATCCTAGTTCT
Organism: Arnoldichthys spilopterus; assembly: GCA_037974385.1. Classification (NCBI taxonomy): domain Eukaryota; kingdom Metazoa; phylum Chordata; class Actinopteri; order Characiformes; family Lepidarchidae; genus Arnoldichthys; species Arnoldichthys spilopterus. The sequence goes on along the minus strand of JBBPDA010164841.1, from coordinate 5,705 downwards.
CACGACCATTTCCGCCCCTTCCATGCTGGTGGTGGCACATGGCAGGGAAATGCAGTGCTTTCGGCAGTATGGCGAGCATTCGACAATCTCAGGGCGGGACTATGAGATGCGCGGGTTATGTATCTTTAACCATGATAAACCCAACACTATCTTGGGTTCTGCCGCTGAGATAACAAAAAAGCTCAGCATTTCCCTGTGCATCGCCCCTACGGTTATGGTGGTCGGCTTCGTGCACTTACTTAGTTTGTTTTGACCAATGGGCCTCCCATCTAACGCCAACACAGATACGGGATGCTTAAAGTAAATAAATTCGAGGCCCAACTCCTTTGCAAGTTGTTCCTCAATCAAATTCGCTGTGGCTCCAGAGTCTACTAAAGCTGAAAGGACAAAGGGAGATGGTTGAGTGCTAAACAGGCTTAGCCAATTGCAAAGGTTCGGCACTTACCTCTCTCCTCGTCCAGTCATAGAGGGCAGCTACAGTCCGGGACTCCATTGCAAACTCGTGGGCTTTGTGGGCCCCCTGCCGGAGCTTGAAGAGTCGCTCGCCGTGGCTCTTGCCCTCGTGGGGATGGTCAAAGACAGAGATGTGAAATGAACTCCTCGTAGCGACACGTTGCTGCGTCCATCCAGCTCCAGACCACTGCAGCCCACTCCAGAGCCCTTCTCGTGAGCACAGAAATTGTGATGGGCAATCTTCTTGTACTCTATCACCACCGGCTGGTGGGCGAAATACAGTTCACACTGGAATATGAAGCTCCCACACGTCTCTGAACTTCCTGAATACTTCTCTGGTTTACTCACGGTGCCCTCTGTTGCTGCTAGAGTGGAAGTGGAGGAGCGGGGGTGAAAGCTGGATCCTGAACTGGAGTCAGGAACTGGATTTGCTGTTGCGTGAGGAGGGACTTGCCGGGCTGGCAGCTGCACCAACGCTAGCGAGATTTCCTCCAAGCTGGCCTGGATAGCTTGCTGGTGCTCGCTGAGCAGTCTCTCCTGGTCCATAACAGCATGGACCAGGTCAGGGGGGTTTGTGGCATCGCTTTGTCCCACGGTTTCCATCTTTGGCGTAGTATTCTGTCACGATCGAGAGTACGGCAGGAAACCAGTGCCAAGTTCCAGAGGCAGTTCGGGGTTGACTGCTTTCGCTGGAGCTATGCTCCGCTCAGTTAGTGCAAAGTTTGATACCGTATCTTAGGGTTTGGCGCTTAACTAAATGCCAGCATCGACTACCTGTCACTGCTAAATAAATACTGTAACTACCGATCTAGACAACACCAACTGGGGCTGTCCGTGAAATACTGAACCCACTATCGTCGCCTGTCGATGGCACACAACGAGTATCCTCCGCGTCTTCCCTGCGTCCCAGCCCTGCCTATATTGCCCGGTGATGAGGGAAATAACTAGCAGCACCTGGATGAGTTGACCCAGTCAGTACTCGGGAGATGGGGACCGGCGCCGACCACTGGGTGGTAGTAGTCCCCCTTCAACTATAAGAGGTCCTACCTGATCCCTTACAGTAATTTTTTGCTAGACAGTTGCAAATTAATTGCCCAAAAAGTGCTTTGTGCCTTTTTCCTCTAAAGTTTGGCTTGAAATACTCGGTTCTAGTCAGAACTGTTCACATTCATGGTGAATAGAACTAGACATCTGGTCACTCTGAAAAATTTTTAGAGGATGTAAAGGTTATGAAGAAGCTGTCTGATGCCTGAGACATTGTTTACCAGAGTTTGGAGATGCTTTTGGCGTAAAACTAAACCTGTTCATGGTGGAGGAGTACATGCAGGGTCTTGTGAGGCAGAATAGTCCCTCATAATGATTTAGTTCAGATTCACCTTTTTACCATCATCAACATTCCATATAAACATTTGGAGGACATGTGGAGCTTCAATGGGAGGTTTGGAGAGGAATTTCATTTGTGTTGGAGATGGGTAGTCTGAACACCAAACCCAGGAAGAAACTTTTTACAGTGAATTATGAGCAAATGTACAGCCTCTACAGCACATTAACATCACCTGTCAGGCTAAGTTATATTGAATGTTGTTACTGGGGTCAACCAATCAGAATTCATACACATATTTCAGTCTTAAAAAAATGTCCCCGTTTTTGGAATACATTATTTTTAGAATACGTAGACTATTTATAAGCATAAAACACGTTTTCTCCAAACTTTCTACTTGTAGGAAGTACTTGGTACTTACCTCTGCCCTGAAGCCAGTCCTTAACTGGAAATGGTTGCACTGCTGACAAACGTGTGAAATCGTTAACCCGAGTGCTCTTGGCAGCTCAGAGTGAGACTAATGAAAAGCGTAGGAGGAAATAACTTTTCCAATTGATTATGCAAAGGAGAACGACCTCAGTATTCAGGCTCTATTAAGCGTTTTAGTAATTTGCTACATGGAAAAAAAATGCAATTAAAGGTCTGCACTGCATAGCTTCTCTTTGGCTTTGTTTTTGTGTTGGATACAAACGGATGTGTGTAGAATTCAGACAAAGTGGCCATTGCCCAAGGCATCTGGAAACCCATCCACTTCAAAGTGCTACCGTTTCATGACGCCAAAGCAGCAGAATTAATGGGCAGGCACCTCACATCAATCAATACTTCTTACTATAACACAGGTGACATTTTTACAAACAAATATCTGTGGTTTATAAATACTGTCCTGTGTAAGCATTACCCACAGTAAGCCACTTTGACAAGGCCTTATTGTGGTAGACGACTAAATCAGAGGATTTCCAAAAGGTCTTGTGGGGTGTTCCAGGTATGCAGTAGTTAGTGCCTACCAAAAGTGATCCTAGGAAGGACAACTTGTGAATTGGAGACATGGTCATGGACACCATGCATGTGGGAAGTGAAGGCCAGCTTATCTGGTCAGATCCCACGGAAGAGCTACTGTGGTTTAAAAAGTGTATGCTGATAGAAAGGTGTCAGAACACACAGTGCACCACAGTCAGAGCTGCTTCAGCAGCATTAGGGGGACCTACATAATATTTACAGGGTGGTATTAATGTTATGAGTGATTGGTGCGTATTTGATGTGAGGACAAGAAAAATTGAACATACTAATAGTGTCTTATCCTCTTTTCGTATCCATAGAGAGAGCAAGACAGAATGAAAGCGCATACTTGTGTGGAAAAAGAAAGGTCCGCTTCAGAATGAATGTGCTATCACTGTCACAAAGCTCTGAAGGCTTCATCAAGCAAACAGCTTTAAAAACGTGGCTGTGACATGTTGGGGTGATTCTTCATGATAGTTGGACTGTTGAGACAATCATATTTTGCAGATGTTTTCCACTTCACCGCCTTTATATTTGCATAGAATGTCTGTTTGGGAAGTAGTTGATCTCATCTTTAAATAAATCACACTATGATTTATGACTGTATTAAGTGTTAAAGAGCTGATGTGCAACAAGACAGGTGGCGAAAAGCTCATCACTGTGCTGAATATTAAACAAGGAGGATAACAGGATGACTAAAAAGAGGAATAAAAGATGTGATAATCTGAAGGATAGATGGAAAGATGGATGGATGGATGGATGGCAGTAGGGAGCAGAGGAAGAGTGCCACTTGGATTTCAATGTTGTTGTTTTTTTTCCAGGGATTTTGTGGGAAAGCTGGAAGGCCTGTCACCTTCTTTTCAGAAGAGACACACAGGAATGGCAGGAATGAGAGAATAAGAAAGGATACTGAGGATAACAGGAGGATAAAGGGAACTGGAGGAGAAGGATTAGTGACAATGCAAGAAAAGGAACAAACGATGCTACTGTTGTGCTTTCTGAGGTGTGTACACCAAAAGTAGGCTTTTCTTAATCTCTGAAACAGCAAGTGTATCAGTCAGTTACTTTATACACAATCAGTCAATACATTTCGTTATTACTAACTACTATTGAATAATTTAGTGTCTGCTATAAATTATCCAGTATTAAATATTCATTTTTTACTATAATGTATTCAGTATCCACTACAAATTTTTCAATGCCCACCATGAATTAATCAAAATGTACTATTAATTAATCAACATCCACTATAGATTTTCAGTATCTACTATGAATTATTCAGTGTCAACTATGGATTATTCAGTATCTACTATTAATTTACTGGTACCTACTATTAATATTTCAGTATCCACTATGAATTATATAGTAACTGCTTTGAATTATTCAGGATCCACTATGAATTATTCAATATCTACTATGATTTATGTACTATTCACTATGAACTATTCAAGATATTCTATGAATAAGTCAGTACCTACTATTAATTTTATAACTCCAAAATAATAATAATCCATAGTGACCCTAGTTTATATGTGAAATCCACTTGAAGCTTTTTCTACTTCAGATTTCACTGAAAATGTTTAAGATGTTGGAAATATAATTAAAGGTCAGACAGTTCATACCTGGTAAATGATAGAAGTTTGGGTTTGAACTGGTCCAGTTCCTCAATGTTTTATATATATATAATTCTCAGCCTATCGAAGTGAACCCAGAAATCCAATGGCCAAAGCTTTTCAATACGTAGCGGAACTGAAAAAACTTTCTGGAGGTAATTCAGTAGTTCACTTTGTCCTCTTAGAGATGGAGCAGCTGATTGCCTAAATACAAATGGATGTTCTCCTGCTTGGAGGGAAATGGGAGAAGATAATAGTGGAGTGTCGATAAGCAGGATGGTGCAGAAAAAAAACTGAAAAATACTATTTCCCAGAACAGAGAGTTTTGCTTCCTCTTTCACTTTCAAACCGCTGTGTTTTTGGGGTTTTCTAGTCATTTTTTGAGAGGATGAAGCTGTGAATGTAAAGGCAAAGTAAAATGATCCTGTTCTGAGGAGCATCAAATGAAAAGATGGAAATTAATGATATTTTCCAGAAATGAAAATACATCTGTAAGGATAGCAGTGGTTAGCGGCTCTTGTTTTGTGTTGTGTCCACATAATTTGTCAAGTCAGGTTTATTTTTTTAGCGCTTTTTACAACTGACATTGTCAAAGTAGCTTTACAGAAACCGGGTCCGAGCCCCCAAAGAGCAAACCAAAGGCAACAGAGGCTAGGAAAAACTCCCTAAGCTGTAGGAAGAAATGTTGGGAGGAATCAAAGCTCAGAAGGGGAACCCATCCTCCTGTGGTCTACACTGGATAGCAATAACAAACAAGAGAAAAGAAAAGGGGAAAAAAAGGATAAAATAAATATAAATAACAATAATAGTTCCTTGTGTACAGGTATCGCAATAACCTTAGATCAGTTTTTTGGAGGATAAGGCTGTTCATATGGACTCTCCTCAGCAGAAGGGAGTGGGTTAAAAGCCGACAGCATCCAAACATCCCAGTTTAAGAGAATACATTATTTCTGAGAACTTTCTAGATCTACCCTCTATCTAGGATTAACAGAAGGCTTGACTAAACAAATATCTTTTTAGTCTGGACCTAAATATTGAGATTATGTCTGAGTCCCGAACATAATTTAAAAGCTTATTCCATAACTGTGGGGCTTTATAAGAGAAACCTCTGGCTCCTGCTGTGACCTTTGCAACATGGGGTACCAGCAAAAGACCTATACCTTTTGATCTAAGTAGGCGTGGTGGATCATAAGAGACCAAGAAACCGGGTCCGAGCCCCCAATGTTCTACCAGTCGGTGGTTGCTAGCACTCTCTTCTATGCTGTGGTGTGTTGGGGTGGAAGCCTAAAGAAGAGAGATGCTGATTGCATTGACAAACTGAT
>JBBPDA010164782.1:0-18027 GCA_037974385.1 Arnoldichthys spilopterus | reverse complement strand
TATATTCGAAGGTCAGCTGGTCGTCAATGATCACTCCAAGGCTCTTAGCAGTTCTGGGCAGAGTGATGACCAATGAGCCAAGTTGGATGGAGATGTCGTGATGTAGTTGTATGTGTGTATATATATATATATATATTCCATTCCCTCGTGGAATCAAGCACCACTTCAGACTCTTCCCCTTCATTGTTTCTCAATGGTGGAATGAGCTACCCAGTGACACAAGATCAGCTAAGTCTCTCTCAACGTTCAAGAAGCGACTCAAGACTCAAAACTGTTCCACACCCACCTCAGCACATAAGCCAAGTGTTCACATATGATCTATTGCTTCTCAATAACTGACCAGATGTCATCTAGAAAATAGTGTTTCACTTAGTCATTACTGTAGTTTTTACTATAGCACTTGTCAACTGTTATATTGCAGTAGTTTTTGTAAGCACCTCACGCATGTATCCATTGTTATAGCAGTTCTCTGTAGTTAGTGTAAGCACTTGGCATATGTATGTATTTATTGAAGTTGCTCTCTGTTTTAGTTTAAGAACTTGGCGTATGTATTTATTGCAGTAGTTGCTGTCTGTAGTTACTGTAAGCACTTGGCATATGTTTGTGTTATAGTAGTTGCGTCTATTATTTATTTAACAACTACGAGAAATGCGTTGGTCTTCCTTGTAGCTCCACCTTCAGTATTACGCTATGCAATGCGAATGCTTGATTGTTTCCTGTCCTGTAAGTTGCTTTGGATAAAAGTGTCAGCCAAATGAATAAATGTAAATGTAAATATATAAGGATGTTTATTTATATATGTATATATATATACGATATTCTATAAATTTAAAAAATACAGAAATTCAGTGATCCTATTCAAAGTACTGTGTTTTTAATTAATTTACTGTACTAGATTTATTATATAGTTGGCCCATAGCCCATACAATTAAAAAAAAATTAGTTAAAAAAATTCTATGAATATATCTTACTAATGAAGAACAAAATTATTAAAACATGAGAACATGTTCCTCGTACTGTATGTAATATGCATGTTCCTCATACTGTATGTAAAAATCCAACTCTGCTGCAGAAGTTTGTCCTTAGTCCCTAATATGTAAAAAATTAATTTTATATTTTAGAATTAAATTAATGTAATAATGAAATTATAAATACATCTTACCTGTAAGAGCACAATTTAAACATACAATAATTTATTTATAATAATAATTTAATTATTTTAACATGTGAAGAGAGCAACTTTGTTCATTTAACCCATTATACTGCCTATACTGTGCTGTTACTGTAACAAACTTCTCTATTGCTTGAGAAGTCCAGTTATGTGTCATGATTGTAATAAACTGTAGTGTCTTTCCCCGATCCTGACAAAGTTTTGCATTGTTTTCTACGTAGATTTTTTTTTACCGTATGTGTAATGAAATGCAGGCAGCTTGGAATTTTAATATCTACTTCAGCACATTTAACCTTCTAAATGCAAAGGTCCAGCTGATGGTTCCACGTACCAGCTGAAGAGGGGGGTATTGACATACTTTTGGGGGGACTGGGACCTATCCTGCACAGGTGCTTTCTGTGGATATGGTATTTAGTTTCATGCCTTCCTGCAGTTCACAGCTTAGTCTTGAGTCTATACTAGTGCTGTTAGTAGTAATTCCGAGTCTTTCTCAAGTGTTACTCTCCCCCAGCTTCCCTAGGCAGGGTTCAAATCCTGAGCAGCGCACCTTACAGCAAAACTGAGCCGAAAATGGAACCAGCAGATTTGTACAATCCTTGTGCTGCCATTGCCAAGGTCATGGGCCAGCACGAGCAGGCCATAGGCCACATACTGGAACAACTCCAAAGACTGTCGCAGGTGGTCCTCACTCTTAGCAGCAGTCACCTTTGACCTTTTTTGACACCTTCCTCATCAGGGGCTTTAGTGGCTTATTCCTCACCTGTCCTACCATCCCACCTACTTAGGAAGGAGTGCATTTGGCAACCCTGGACAGGTATGATGGAGGTGTAGAAGCTTTATCACCCCGGTCTCACTTCTTGAGCTGCATGGTTCGAGATTTCTGGACAACTGCTCCAAGGTAACATACATAGTGGGCCTCTGCTTGGAGGATGCTGCTGTGGAAGCTGTTCTCCAATCTCCACTGATAACAGCTAATGCTCTTTGATTGGGTGGGCATGGCTGGATTCCATGGAGAGGGAGGTAAGAATGCAGGAGAGATTGTGCCTATACTGTGGGTTCTCAGGACATTTCTTGCGATCTTGTCCCCAGTGGCAGGGTAAACACCATAACTAAGTGGATGGGGGAGGAAGAAAATGGTGGACAGTGCTTCCAACTGAGCCACAACTAAGGGGCAGTGGGATGCCTTATGGACACTGAGCTGACAAAGTCCTTGAATATTGCTCAAGAACCATCATCTGTACCACCGACAGTCAATTCTCTGGATAGAAGGCCCACTGGCAGTGTGCGAGGCCTATATGAAACTGTCCCTCTCTCCTTAAGTGTCGTGGAGCACTTGGAGAGGATCTGATTCTTTCTTATTCACTCAACCGAGTTTCGGATCATCTTGAGGTATCCCTGACTCTTATTATACTGACCCTCTTATAGACTGGCAAGAATGTAAAATTGTCTGGTGGGGAAAGAACTGCTCCACCCTCTGCAGCAGTAACCCATACCATGCCTTAGGTTCCACCCATGTTGTTAGCCCCACCTTAGCCTCTGCTCTCTCCAAGCCTTCACAGGTTGATACTACCCTCAGCCCCCAGTCACATCCACCCCTCCACCCCTTCACTGGCAGCAAGCTTCTTTTTTTCTGTGGAAGGACAGAGGGCTTCCTTGCATTGACTAACAAGGGTTTTATTCAATAACAATAAAAAAATCAATATCCCTTTCCACTGATGAATACTGCCTTTGAGTAAGCCAACATTTTCACCAAATTAGACCTACGTTCCACCCAATACTTACTCAGGATTAAGCCAGGTAATGAGTGGAAACCTTTAATCACACCCAGTGGGCATTACCAGTACTTAGTCATGCCCTTCAGCCTTGTTCCAAGCACTCATGATCGGTGTGCTGAGAGATTTTTAGCCCTAGATTTTTAGTCCTTTTACTTTTACTGAGAAATAATTTATTTGTTAAGTTAGTAAAAAGCACTTTCTACATTCTCAAGGTGGCTTGTCCAAGGGGTGGTTACGTATGGATCCTGGTAAAACACAAGTGGCTGAGGAGTGGCCCAACCCCAGCAGCATTAGGGATTGCCAATTTCTATTGCTGTTTCATACCACCCCTGTCAGCACTCACTCAGGGCAACCAGACCAAAGTCTACTAGACTGCAGAAGCCCAAGATGCTTTTATAGAGCTTAAGCAAAGATTCTCCTCCGATCCAGTACTGGCACTGCCTGACCCTGATCTGCCATTCTTGGTAGAGACTGCTGCATCTGAAATAAGGGTGGGGGCGGTCCTGTCACAGTACGCTCAAACAGAAGCAGGTCTCCATCCATCTTTTCTCGGCAGCTCACGCCTACAGAGAGTTGCTACGATGTATGAGATCAAGAACTCCTTACTTTGAAACTGGCCTCAGGAGAGTGGAGGCACTGGCTGGAGGGTGCCAAACACTACTTTGTAGTGTGGACTGACAATAAAAATTTGCAATATATCCAAACAGCCAAGACACTCAAGGCTTTTCTAGATTTGATTTTACATTGTCATATCATCCTGGAACCAGAAACACTAAGCCATATGCTGTCTCGTATTTGCAAGACTTTACACCAGATTGCAGTGCCAGACATCATCCTTCCATCTCAGTGCATTCTTGGTCCCATGTATTCTGGATAAAAAAAAAAGTCAAGGCAGCCTTAAACGGTTCTCGCACACCTGTGGAGAGCCTTTTCAAATCACAATTTGTGCCACCAGCTATGCAAGCAGAGGTCCTTTAGAGGGAACATAGTGCCCCATGTACCTTCCATCCTGGCATTCGTTGCATGCTTGAATTTCTCCAGTTGTGCTTCTGGTGGCCCAACATGAAATGAGCCCCAGCAGTGGCCAGCAGCTCTCCTGCATCTTCTTCCCATGCTAGCACGACCTTGGTCCCACCTTGCCCTACACCGTTACAGGACTTCCAGTCTTACACGGCAATAGTGTCATCCTGACAGCAATAGTTCATTTCTGAAAAATGTGTCACCTAGGAGCTCCTCCCAAGCTTCTCTCAGCTCCCAAGACTGCCTCTCTCCTCCTTCAACATGCGGTGCACTTACACTGTTTTCAGGCATCTAACTGAGTACCTCAGTTCACCTCACAGTTCTGGTCAGTGTTATGTTGGCTCATTGGAGCCTCTGGTAGTCTCTCCTCAGGAAATCACCATCTGTCCAATGGCCAGACAGAGAGAGTAAACCAGGACCTCAAGCAGACCCTCTGCTGCATCGCCTCAGACAATCCTGCTTCCTGGTCCACCAAGTTCATGTGGGTGAAAATCGCTCACAATACACTCTACCTATCTCCCTGATTATTTCTCCCTTACAACGTGTATATGGGTTACAGCCAGTACTCTTCCCTGAACAGGAAGAAGACACAGGGGTCTTGACAGCAGAGTCCAATGTCAGACACTGCAAAGCCACCTGAAAAGAGCCAAAGCCACCTTACTCAAGGTACAAGAACGCCAATTCTTTTACAGCAACCAGTGGTGCTGCCTGTGGCCATTCTACAGAGTAGGGCAATGCGTCTGGCTTTCCACCAAGTACCTGCCGCGTCATGGGCCCTTCTGAAAGCTGAGTCAACCCTATTACCTTCACCCTGGAGATTCTTATGCACATGAACCCACTTGGTCCACATTTCATTGTCAGCAAAGCAATTCGGTGGTCTTGCAGATGAGGGTGCAGGATGCAGCATCTTGTAGACTGGGAAGGGTATGGTCCCAAGGAGCAACGCTGGGTCCCCCTGGGCCACATTCTAAACCGTTCTCTTATCAAAACATTCCATCATCTTAATCCCTCAGCTCCGTGGCGACCATCTGGTGGTGGCTGTAGGGGCGAGGTCCTGCATTGGGCCAGCCAATAGTTCCTCTCACTGGCTGCTACAGGGGAGTATTAAGCTAGTTTTGGGGGAACAAGAACCTATCCTGCAGAGATGTGTTGCTATGGTATTTAGTTTCATGCTTTCCTGCTGTTCACCACTCAGTCTTGAGTCTATGTTGGTGCTGGTAATAGTTATTCTGAGTCTTTCTCGAGTATTAATCTGCTCCGACTTCCCTAGGCAGAGTCTGACTCTCTACACATTACACTCATGGTTTGAGTACATTTAATTGTGATTAAAATCTACTATTTGAAATTATGCTTAAACTATGCAGTCTGTGCTGTCTGTCATTAAACACAGAGTAGTGTTTTTACATTATATGCAAACTGACCTCAATAGTGGATTGCCAAATTGTGGATTTTGGTTTTTGGTACAGAACCATTACATCAATTACAACTACAGCTAACAACTACTTTTTCTGTTTTATATATTCTTTTTATGTAAATTAATATCTTCATAACTATATGGATTGCTGAGCGATCAGTTTTATGCATCATCCCTATGGTTCGCAATAGAAATAAAGAAAATCTAAATTATGCAGAGGATATTCAGTCTGAATTTCTAATTAAATGGCAACTTAAAGCAATGATGAATACATAATTAGGGAGTAAAATATTTTTCATTACCATTTCAAATTAATTAACAAATGCCTCAATAAAAGTAGGGATGGAAATACTCTGTGTACCTATAGGATAAAAATAAAAAAAATAAAAATAATTTCAGTCAGGTGTTGCCATTTTTTCTGTCAGTTGTACTACAGAAATAAGACAAATAGTCAGCAATCTTAGTCAGCCATTGACCTTTTGTGGTTTTTTAAAAAGCAATGTCATTTTGCTGCCTTAAAATACCAACATGCGTCCAGACATGCCTCATTTACAGAGCACCACTGCGATGAGGAGGATTTGCATGCAAAAACTCGTTACATAAAAATGTGCGTGCATGGTATGAAATTAAGAAATGCATTGATATGAAACTAGCGAAAACACTTTGTGTCTTACTTTCTGCTGGGAAAAACAGGGCCCAATGTGGCATTTGGTTTAAAGAAACTGACAGTCAGTACTGGTATCTATATTTAAACAATTTCAAGTCTATTCCTAAAATCTTCTTTTGCTTAGTCAAAAAGCTTGCACAGGATCAGATACTGCTAAAAGTTGTCTGTGTCCTTTCTTCTGCTATTTCAACTGGTCCCTGATCTTTTTGGCTTTCACACAGTATATGCAACTGTCCCACCACACTACAGTACTGCAGACTGCACTAACAACAAAAGACTGCTAGAGGACAAGAAGGAGTGTCCTGAACACATAAACACTCACAAAATAGAAGCAACTCTTGTTTGTATACAGCACAAATATTGGTAGTCAAAGTCTGGCATTCGAGTGCTCTCCATCTCACTAACCACACTGACATACCCTACTGAAATCAGTCATCACTTTATTCATCTTACTGATAAGAAATGTCAAACTGTTTTTGGGAACAGGGATCTTAGCTTATAAAATAGTTTGTAGAAGCATGCTAAATCTGCTGAGAAAAAATGCAGCACATCTAGACATTTCTAAAGGGGCAGGTGAGTAAGATAATATTAAGCACATTGTCTCAGCATGCAGTTGGCATTGTGGGACCACATACTGGTAAATACACAGACTTTAAGTACTCTGCAGAGCCCTGGGACCACATGCCACATGGTCAGTTGCTCAAAGCAGTGTGTCAAAGTAACATTAGAGTATGCAGTCTTGATTCCACAAAAAATAGGACTGGTACATATACTGCACAGTCACGTAAGGGCTGATGAGAGGAACCACACTCACAAAGTATGCTTGCAGCCATCATGGACACACACAACTCTACAACTACATGTTCTTCAGTGGCAGCCTACTCCCCCCTCAAAAAATAGCATTTTAGGAGTGTTTTATGATTGTTTCTGGTTGTTAAGTCATACAGTTTTTAAACAACTATGACTTAAATAGAGAGGATCTTGTCTCTATGTCTGTAGCACACACAATGCAAAATGCAGTCCATATAGAATAATCATCTTTCATGTTCCTCCGCTGCAGCAGACAGAGCCAGCTCCACTTTTTTAATGTTCAAGACTGGATTTAGGTTAAGTAAAAGTGGGGTAAACTGAGCAGCCTCCAACAATGCTGTAGCCCAGTTTGGAAGTGACACCTAGATTAAACCAAAAAAAAAAGCTTCCATATCTAAAAGTGTGCTTCTACGACTGTGACAGAACTGTAGTCAAAACTATCTTTTGTGGGGTAAACACTGACTTTAAAGACAGTTGGATGCCTGACTAGAATATTTGGGAAAACCAATGGCTGAGTCTGAGAAGTCTGAGTCCAAGCGCTAATGAGTCTAAAACAAGTATATACTATAGAAAAATTATTGAGTCCAGACTTCTAAATCTGAGACCTAAATTCAGTACTCAAGCACTGTTGTGTGACACCTACATATGTCCAACAAGGGTTGCCAGATGTCTGGTTTGGACCAGAGAGTCTTGCTTTGAGCTCTTCTTTTCAGTCTGATTTGGCAGGATGCTGAAAGAATGTTAAACTGCTGACTAGTAGTAATTTGTTACACTGGAATTGATGTACTTCGAAGAGTTCGAAGAGAACTTTTGTATTCTGACTAACTGTTTAATGGAATGTTTCTAGTGTAAGATTTATATTTTGTATTTTCTTCATCTCTGCTCTTCCTGTATATAAATGTTTATTAATGAGTTAATGAGGCATATAGCAGCTTGGAAAAAGCTAACTTAAATGACTATTACTACAAAGCACATAATAAAGGCTTCAGAACATTTCTGTTTCAAAACTCCATACTCATGTTGTTATTTACATATAAATTATTTGAATTTGCTACGGTTGTTTTCTTTCATGCTTGTAATGTCCCCAATGCGTGCATGAACATGAGCCTCACTGTTGCCTTGATTTGTTCTTGCTTAAAATTCACAAAAGTAAAACATTGCTTCATTTTATATGTTTTGGAAAAATGACCCTGAATTTTTCATCTGCCTTGGTACTGAAATGGTGTTGAATATTGACATTTTTCCAACGTATCGTAATGTTGAAAATTTAAGTATTGTGACACCACTAAAGAGGCCTTGATGTGGTACAAGCCTGTTGAGCTTCAAATATAGTTTGATTTGCGTTGAGATCCAATCTAGCACTTTGTAAAGCATCTTGTACTACACTTATGACTTATTACTGAATTGTGCATCATTTTTGCGCATCAGCACTCTTGGTTCAAGGGTATTTTAACTCTAACTTCTCTGGACCAGCAACTGATACAAAAGTAATTTAAAAATGTTTTGCCAAAGGTCTGAATTTTTATGTCAATTTTCATTTCTTTTTTCCCAAGCAAGTAAGTCTAGTTACAGAAATGTAAGGCTAATTAACAGCCAGTTTATCAGCTATGTTGGAAAAAAAAAGTGTAAAGGCTGGTGAAAAAACCTAAAACAGACAAAAATACAGATGCAAAAAAGAAAATCCACTGTGCATTGTTATCTAATTTCAATACAATTAGGTTAAAATTATTAAGTAACAGAAATTGTTATATAAATTATATTAAGAAGCAGAAAGAGATTTAAAACCATACCATTACCAGAATTTCACCTTTTCATTTCAAAGAGAGATGTTTTATTGTGTTTCTTCTGTCCTCAACAACAGCTGTACACAGTCTTTGCTGAGTGTTAAATGCATGGGTGCCCTTTTCTGAATCTGGCACGTGTTTTTGATGTGAGTTCTTATTTTAAGTATTGACATCACTTGCAATGTTTGTAAAGGATGTTCTCAATTTGTCATTGCTTGTTTGTGTGGATAATAGCAAATAATGCAGCAGAAGCTAGTATGTGAGTGGATAGCAGAAAAAACAGAATGAAAACAAGAATCAAAGAATGTGATTTTAGGGTTGGATGGACAAAATAAGGATAGATTTCAGGAGGGAATGGGGGGCATCATATTAGCATATAATTACACAAATCTGGGCTTCATTCATGGTGCAAATAAATCAATCCACATGATCCCCTCCACTGACAAGGAAAACTACTGAGACTTGCAAAGATATATGTGGTTGTGTGCACGTGTATGTGTCAGCTCCAACCAAAGTCAACTAACGTCACAGGCTCATATGTGACCCAGATAAACACACATTTCCAATGTGTGTGTTTACTGAGCTCTGTTAGAGAGAGAAGTTTGAAAGCATGGAGAAAACAACACAGGAAAAAAGACCAATACACATACAGTCCTTATTCTTGACAGACTGTACACACCCCATACTCCTGATACTCTAGCGTAGTAATCAGTTACAAGACTCATTGCACAAGGTTCTGCAAGTGCCAATAACACCTGCAAAGGGGACCTCAGTGTGTCTTAAGGAATATACTTATTGCTTGAACATTTGTAAACCCTTTAATATGTTTTAGATTTTTATATTAATGTGACCTAAAACATAATCTGGTTTCCAAACAAGTACTAAAAGTAGATGAAAAACACCTGGTTAAACAAATAAAACACAAATGATTATAATCAGTAATGTATTTGTTGGAAAAATACAAAGTAAATCCCTGGGATTATCACATAATTTGAAGGTGAAATCAGAGTCTGGGTTTTTCGGTCAATGGAATGACAATCAAGTGTGAGTAGGAGACCACCAAGTATTTGTGGATGTGTATCATGGTTAGTACAAAGAAGGTGTCTGAGGACCTCAGAAAAAAAGGGTTGTTGATGCCCATAATGCTATATCTTCATGTAAAGACTGACACCCACTTTCATACATACTATGATTTTCTCATAACTATGAATTATGTACAATTTCAGCATGCTTATTAGAACTTGAACATAAGCTGATCAAAGGTTGCTTTACACATATCTTAATCTTAAAAATAAGCAAACATTCCCAAAGAAAGTATGTACACGAAGCCATAACCGGGGGAAGCATGGTCAAAAGGGACCAAATACAAATGTTGTGGCTCTAATGGTCAGAGTGAACACTCTTCTTGCTCAAACACTCTTCTTGGGTTTGGTTACATTTAAAGCGTAAGTGAATGATTGCAAAATTATAACAGTGAAATTCAATATCTAATCCAGTATGCTCATTAAATCACACAATGTAATGTTTGTGAGTGAATTTTAATGAGCAATCTATCCACAAGAGACTGGCGAATGCAGAAGAGCAGCTGATGCTAGGCGTGTAATAAACTGGGTTACTGGCTGGGTTGCTCTGTAGCCGAGGCTACTCGGCCGAGCCAGCAGGCTGAGAAAGTGCAGCCAGAGCAGCCTTACTCTGTTTATTTGACGTGGCTGTCTGCTTCCACGTTTGTTTGAAATGTCAGATGTTCTGTTACAAGGGAGGCAAGGACTACAGGAATGGGGTGGGGGAATGAGTGGGGGAGGGAGTGAGCCTCCACAGTCTACACAGCACACAAAGCCCAGAGCTGGAAAAGACAGCATGCCACTGTATTCTTCACAAATTTCACTCCGACAGCATATTATGGCTTTCTGCAGCAGACATAAGAAAGATAAAGGCAATAAAATGTTACTTCAAAGTATAGCGGTGTACAGTGACGGGGTAGGCTGACTAATAAAAACACAACTAATTGCCTATGAAAAGCCTGCAGGGGATAAAACAGTAGACAGGATAAAGGAAAGTGTATAAATAAAGATCCTTGTTGAAATAAATTCTAGCATTATTAAACTCTACAAAGATAATGCATTAAGTGTGTTTAGGTTAACCAAACCAATGTTCTACAACTATGACAGTAGTTTAAAAGTTAATATGCATGATCTAATTCTAAAAGGTAAGTCTGATAGATAGAACCTCTGATTCTCTTGACTTTCAACAAAAAAAGGCTATTTTATTTTACTCTTCACAACAGATCAGTTGAAATGCATTACAGAATATAGACATCCACTAATTAAGACACATAATCTGCATAACTGCATAAATGTGTCCAGTGTGAACAAGGTAGCTCTCTTATTCAGACACACCCACTGAGCATGACAATTAACAGATGAGTTGCATCAGGTATGTTTGAGCACTTCATGCTGACTGATATAAACCTAATGTCTGACCTTTTATATTTTGATATAAACCTTAAAAAGCATTTATAAAACCTTTTTCCAATAAATGCCAATTGCCATGAAGGCTGCTTTGTGCATTTTAACATTTTTTTCTCCCCAGAAACTGTTGACAGTTGACACTTGTTTGTAAATGTCCATCCATCCATTTTCTAAACCGCTTCTTCCGTTTCCGGGTCGCAGGGAAGCTCGAGCCAATCCCAGCTGACTGCGGGCCTAAGGTGGGGTACACCCAGGACAGGAGGCCAACCCATCGCAGGGCAACACACAGACAGGCAACCATTCATACACACATTCACACCTACAGGCAATTTAGAACATCCAATCAACCTACTGCAGCCTTTGGACTGTGGGAAGAAACCGGAGCACCCGGAGGAAACCCACACGAACACGGGGAGAGCTTGCAAACTCCACACCGAAAGGCACCAGTTGGCCGACCTCGGGATCGAACCCAGGACCTTCTCGCTGTGAGGCAACAGCCCTAACCACTGCACCACCATGCATAAATGTCTGTTGTCATAAATGCCTATGTAGGTGTCATGCAGCCTTACAAATACTGTGTTTCTGGAATTTTTTGACCTAATGACAATGTTTTCAATTTCAGCGCACTCTATGTTAAAATGTTGTAAGCTGGGTCTTTTTTTGTGTAAAATTGTACTTAGTGCCAATGAACACAGTGTTAGAAATGCTTAAATGAGTGAGTGTAGTATTGAACATTCAGTAAAGTTTGAATGAAAAAAGATATTACCAGACCTGTCTAAGAACTGGCATGCCCCTAATATTCAGATGAACACACATGATTGACAGCCATTAAAGTAACACTCCTAGCTTGCTACACAACCTGGTTAGGGAGCTGTGACGTGAAGGTTGCTGGGTTCAAAACCCAGACCGGTGCAAGTATCACTGAGATACTCGTGAGCACATCAGCTGCCCACTGCTCCTACATGGATGGGTTAAACACAGAGGTCACATTTTACTGTGTGCTGTGTTGTGGTGTGTTCACAATGACAAATAATCACTCACTAACTCACTGAAGGAGAACTAAACACAACAGTTCAAGCATGATGGGGAAGGAGGCTCAGCAAGTTTTGCTCACCTGTTATGCTTGCAAGCTTTCTCTCAGTTATTAGTTGTTACTCTGCAATTCTTCATGACACAGTAGGCAGCAGTTTCTGTCAAAATGAAATTATGGCAGCACTAATCTATGCATCTGCCAAATGAGACCTAGAGCTTTGGATCTTAGCTAGGTCCTCAGTGTATTGAAACTGTAGTTATTAACTATGGTCCCACTAAACTTGCAATGTAGATTTTAGCATAATGTTTGGGGTTGAAAAATCAATGCCATGTTTGAAATGTAAAGTAAAACAACAGCACATTTTTGTTCATTAGTTTAGTTTATTAGTTAACTTAGGCAAATTCTTTTCTAATGATGTCCTGCTTTTTCTGCATTGTACATCTTTAGGATTCCCACTGGTTTTACAAACACTTAACAGGCATAATGTGCAAAAAAATCATCATTCTTGCCTGAAGGTATGTACTTTTAAAAGTACATAAAAAAAGACTAATGCCAAACCTGCCAAATGCCCAATTAACTTTAAATGAAATAATTATCTGAATTACTGAGTCATCCGTAATACCTTTTATATATACATCTATCATATAAAACAAAGAGGCAGCATGTAAGGTTTTGGCTAACTGGTCCAGCAATTCAACTTGCCTATCTGTTGTTGTGCACAACTTGATTTTGTTTGCATATAATCTAGCACTGTTGCCTGACAGCAAGAAGGTCCTGTGTTCAATCCTCGGGTCAGCCACGGGTGTCTTTCTGTGTGGAGTTTTCAAGCTCTCACTGTGTTTGTGTGGGTTTTCTCCTGCTCTTCAAAGGCTTGTTATAGGTTGACTAAATACTCTAAATTGCCAATAGGTGTCAGTGTGAGTGGTTGTCTGTGTTGCCCTGAGATGGGCTGCCCTTCTGTCCTGGGTGTATACCGCCCTGATCCCGTAGTCAGCTGGGATTGGCTTCAGTTTCCCCATGATCCGAAATGGAAGAAGAAGTTTGGAAAAGAAATAAATAAATGAATGAATGAATGCACATCATCTTCCTGACTCCAGTCTTCTAGTCTGTGGTACAGGAATTACAGGACCCCTTTAAGAGAGTAAGGGGAGTTGTCTCCCTCTGGTGGCTGGAGCCGGTAACCCCGGCATCAACCACCAGTTCAAGTGGTCCACCAGTGCTGTGGATCAGGAAGTTGATTTCCAGAGTTACATAGGCTCCGGGTGACTAGAGGGAGACGCAAAACCACTCGTCGAAAGCACAGTGTCTGAGCGCCTTAGCATTAGTTGGTATCTTGAAGCTTGTCTTGTTTTGACTAAGCCTTTGGATCACTCTTTATGTTTTGGTTGCCTGCCTGTTTTAAATAAAACATTTGCATCCTGCATCCCTCCATAATCGTGACAGATGGCTTTGCCTTCTACCACAGACGCAGTGTGACAGAGCTCCTCCAAGCTGTGGTGGACCAGGGCAGGCTGCTCAGGGAGCAAACTCACTCGCTCCTTGCCTCGGGATTCAGTTCACACCCATGCGCAGTCCCGCCCGCTCAGTTTTTTTCCGAGTGACATGAGAGAGAACCAGATGACTTTGACGGGAACCCCAACACGATCGGAGGGTTCCTGTCTCAATGCTCCGTGTTTTTTTTTTCGACAATCGGTGGAAACCGATTTCCCAAAAAATATGTTAATGGTCTCATTTATCTCTGGGAAAGGGCTAGAGTGGGTGACTGCAGCGTGGAGCAAGTTGGACCTCGCCGAGTGCACCTTCAAGAGCTTCACTGATCAACTGAGGAAGGTGTTCGACCACCCTCGTGGGGGGGGGAAACCAAGGAGGAAGATTGGTGGAGCTCAAGAGGGGCACGCGGAGGGATTTCAATTACAAGGGGGAAGTTCCGGTTTTTTCCCACCAGGAGCGGGTGGAATGGCACCGCACTGAGCCCCACCGCCATGTCGCAGAATCCGGAAGGGCCATCCCCAGCATTAAGGAAGCCAGAGGACTCAGCGGCCATGGCGCTGGAGCCGCCGCGCCCCGCCTCCATACCACTGCAGGTTGCACCATGGAGCTCCGGTCCAGCCTCCGGGTCCCCGAGGATGCTGGAGCGTCCAGCCTCCGGATCACTGAGGACGCCAGGGGGTCCCGCCTCCAGGTCGCCAAGGACGCCGGAGGGTCCCATCTCCTGGTCACAGAGGACACCGGAGGGTCCCGCCTCCGGGTTGCCAAGGAGGCCGGAGGGTTCTGGGTTACGGAAGCCACCAAGCTTCCCCCTCATGACGCTGAAGCTGCCGGGTCCCACCCCTAGGCACTGTAGCTGCCATGTCCCACCCCCACATCTCTGGAGCCTGTGAGTTTTGCTTTGGCATTGCTGTTTCCGCCTGGCTCCGCCTTGATGTCGCCATCACCGCCTGGCTCCGCCCTAACGTCGCCATCACCGCCAGTTTCCGCCCTGATGTCACCGTCTTCGTCGGGCTCCAACTGGACGTCGCCTACTGCGCCATCTTCCACCATGGCGTCAGTTGCTTCCTCTTCCTCCCCTGGACGTCGCCAGCTCCGCCATGTTCTACCCAGACGTTGCCGGCTCTGCCATGTTCTAATTATAGTATAGTTATAGTATAGAATTATAGTATCTTGATGAGCAATTTGTTTCTTTGAATAAACATTTTTCAGTTAATGGTTTGAGTGAGATGAAGGCTCTTCAATATTGTAAGGCTACATGACACCTACATTAGCATTAATGACAAAAAAACAACCAGATATTTATAAAGGTTCAAACAAGTGTCAGCTGTCAACACTTTCTGGGGACAAATAAAATTAAAATAGACAAAGCAGCCTGACATTCCTCTCATTTACAACAATGAACATGATGCTTCAGTGAAACACTGAATATTTGGCTGAAGGAGTTGAGCTCAGTTACTCCTACAGACAGAGAGACTGAGATAAACAGTAGCACAGCTAATCAGTGAATCAATACAACTTTAATATTAAGCACTTAAATTACTTGGAGAGTTTGCTTGCCTCCCAAAAATACTGTGCTCACAATGAAGCTGAAGTTTAAGTTCAACCTTAAATAGAGCCTCTATTATACGTTATCCAGGCAGAATTATTTGTCTACTTATTTAGGAGTATAAATATGTTTTATGTAAAGCAAATAAATTACCATACTAAAATGATGGTTAAATATGAAAGAGGGTTTGCATAATAAGAGGAGAAATGAGGATGAATATTCTATTTCTATGAATATATGTTTGGATATTCTTCCAAAATACCAATGAGTATTCAAAGCCTAATAAATTATATTCATGCCAGCCCCAAAAAAATCCTAAAAATCTCAAAAGGATCCAAGTTTCAGCTTTTTGAGTTGGTTCACCAGTGTGTAAATGATGAAGTTCTCATATTTCTTTTATACCACAAGTTTAGTTAGTCTGGGTGTTTGGTACCAAATGCTGTTGACCAGCAATGAGTTTTTTTAGCATAAGCTTGTTAGCCTAATGCTTAAAGGTTAGCTCAGGATGCATTTTACATGTTTTTGTTATGGTGGTTTTTTTTTGTTCAAATGTACCATTTCAATCTTTATAACTGTGACAGACAGGAGAATGGGGTGTGTTTAAATTCAGCAGTAATCATTTATCGAGCACACCAAGCATTCTGATAAATTGGTTTATAATGAATTTACCATGGAATGCTCAATAATCTGGTTTATTTAAATCACACTTATTGCCAGTACAGTTGTTAAAATGGCATAAAACAATTACACACAGGTTCAATGGCAACAATATGAAACTGTCAGGTAATCCCTCTTCTCAAAGATTAGATAAGAGTCTGTGTACAGACATCATAAATACTAGAGGGGTAACTGTATACAAAGTAATATGGTACAATTTTTATATATAAGTGAAACAGACAACCCAGCATTTATTTTTTAAGACCTACAATTAACATTATAAGTATAACATATAAAATCCAATGTAAGAAAAACACATTTAAATATGCACAAAGTGTACTTTTATGGTTGACTCTTAGAAAAAGTATTGCATTTTTTATATATATAAAGGTGCAGCCAGAATCATGTTTAGTATCAACAGATAAGCACTTCAAAAAACATTTGCATCCATTATTTAGATTCAACTGATATTTCAAACCGATATCTGATGATGCAGTTATTATACTACCAAAGAATAGAATGTTTGGGTTGCTGGGCTATTATGACAACATGCCTGCATGTCCAATATTACAGACAAATTGAATAATATCTAACTGTATTCAAACCACAAAGCAACCAATTACTGCCTCTTCATTCAATGGGGAAAATAAAAGAGAAGGCAGCCATGTCATAACTGAACCTGTCACATTAGATGCCACTGTTGCCTTCTCAATTCCCTTAGAGCTTGGCGGGGGGGATGGTCAGGGTTGGGGGTAAAGTAGGTTTAAGTCAGAATTCTAGACAGTGTTGTCATAATACTTACATTTTCAACTTTGGTAAGATACTTTAAAACATAATATTTGATACCATTTTCAATACCATATTAAAAATTTAGACTTTTTTTTCCAAAATAAACACATTCATATTAATCAACATATGATTTCTCTTCAGCAAATGTAAACAAGAATAAATCCATTGTACGTTTTGAAACATTTAGTAGTGATATGCTCTAACAACATTTGCCTGGCTTCTCACACATAATACACAGTTGGCAGATAGATCAGCATCTTAATGTTAGCGATTTATATACTTTGTATGCCTACAACCTGCATTTCACATGCTTGTTAACTAACAACAAGCTAAAAACACTACCAGCTGTGTGCCTCATCATTAAAGAAACAATTACACAGCTATGTTCCACATTAAAAGCTGCAAAAACTGGACAAACTATGAAAATGGGTTCAGCAGGAGAAAATACAAAGAAATTAGCATCTCTTGTTGTTTCTACTGAAAAGCAGAGATACCAAGACAAGATTTAGGATTTGGATCCTTCACCTTTATGCAAGTAAATGGCTTTTGGATTTATTTACTAAGACAAGCTTTAGGTTCTGAGTCCCTCACCTTTAGGCTAGACAATAGCTTTAGGATTTATTTAGTTAGATTGCATTGTCACAAGTAGCTAGAAAATAATTCTGTGTTTGACCTATCTTCTTCATCATTGCATATCATAGATCTGCCACTTTCAATTTACCATTGCTCTTTTTGTTATACAAGAAAATTAGGATGCAAAAGGAAAAGGCAAAAGAAGACTGGCTCCTTTTTCAAGTCAAATCAGGCAAGAAGAGATGTAATGAGATGAATTTATGTTTAGCTTCCTACCTAAGGCTTGCCAGCTGTCTAGATAATTCACTTTTCATTAGTGTTATTCTTGCATTCCTTAATGTTATGTTAGTTTTAGGTAATAGAAGGCTATTTGTTTAAGCTTTGTAATTAATAAGTAAGCAATGGACAACACAAAGTTAGTGTAGTAGAACATAATGCAGGTTTAATTGTGGTCATGTTTTATACAATAGGAAAGTATGTTTTACAGGCCCTAAAATTCTAAAGCCAGTACTTAAAACAACACTGTTTTCGGAATACTTGGGTGCTATGTAAAATGTAAATAAGCAGAATGAGATTATTTCCAAAAATGTACACAGACAACACATCAAATGATGAAAGTGTTGTTGTTTTTTTGAAAAATATATGCACTTTGAATTTGATGTCAGCAACACATTTCAAAAAAGTTGGGACCAGGAAACAAAAGACTAAATACACTGTGTAATACTCAAAAACATCTCACACCTAATTAGGTTAATTGGTAACAGGTCAGTAACATGATAGGGTATAAAAAAAAGCTAGAGCCCGGGGGGGGGGGGGGGGGGGGGGGGGG
>JBBPDA010164757.1:0-18029 GCA_037974385.1 Arnoldichthys spilopterus | reverse complement strand
AAGAAAAATATTTACAAATATATAAAGAAACTGCGTGAAGGGCACATTGTGTAAAGCGCGATGTGCAGAAGTGAAAAAGTGACCAGTGTGAAATTCTGAGATCTGTCACTAATGATCTGTGTTCAGACACATATTTGAGCCTCAGTTAACGCTACACATTGGTTAAAACGGGATCATTGCAGGCTAATTTGGGTTCCACTCAGTACTAAAGGTATTTAAAAGTCATTACTAAACCTAAATTCTATTACTGTAATATATCAGCAAATCTGTTTTTGCAACCAATGAAGTGGGGGTCTTTATTAAGATGGTTTTTGCAAGCAATGAAGTGGGGGTCTCTATAAAGATGGTCTTCATCTCACCTTTTAAAGTCTATATATGTGTTTCTCACCTTTTCTCCTTGTTTCTCCCTCTCTTTCAGCACAAGCGCCACCTTATCCTGCACCCAGTCTCAGCTCCTTGGGTTTTGCAAGCCTTTCCCTGTCCCTCATTTTTAATAAACTCAGCATTGATCTTTCCAGTGGTGCAGCTCTTTATTTGTAAATGAATGTAATGTTTAAAAATGACTTTTACATTTTTTGTTGTATCTCTAGTAACAGTAAGATTGCTCTTGTTTACTTCAGCCAAAATTGTTTTCTCCTCTTTGTGGGAGTGGGAAATCTGCACACTTCACATGCCTTTTTTTTAGCTAATTGGAGCAGACAACATTATCTTAAAGGCAATATTATAGAACATTAAGAGATCCGTATTATATTCGTTCATAAGGCCCAAAAAGTCTAGCAGCACACAACCCCATTGACAGGAATCATTGAAAGTGAAAGGTGAAAGTGATTATTTGTCATCATGAACACAGCAGTAACGAGATGTATGTACTCAGTGCTACTTAGTTCACCCGTCAGTGGTTTTAATGTTGTGGCTAGTTGTTGAATATGCCAGGACAACACTGAGAAGACATAGACTGCTTGACATGAATTGGAGTTTATTAGAGATTATTTATTGAATTGATGACACTCAGTGGTATTGAGCTGATTGCTTCTGTCTCGTCTGAAAGTCATGAAGACTCAGAGCATCATTAAGATTACTTAAACCCTCAGTTACCATCAGATTACTATATATAACAATTGAACATTAATCTGATTATTCTAATAAACATTCATTCTCTTCCCCTCCCTCTAAATATATCTAGAAACAGCGCTGGACTGGCCATTGGGCATACTGGGCATTTGCCCGGTGGGCCAAGGGTAGTTTTGTGCCGGCCAGCTCTCTTTTTTATTTTTTTTTAACTAATGGTACTAGTGATGGATGGTTTTAGTCATTACACCTATTGGTAAACAAAATGGGTAGATCGGCCCATTAGACATGATTGATTATGGGCTGGACCGATTACAGCCCCGGGCCTCCCTCTTGGGCCTCGGCTTTCAATTTAATACAGCGATATATGAGATCAACAAAATGGAGATTGGCAAGAAACGGAAAGGAGGCGCGGAAAATATCAAATAAAAAGACGCCAAGCCCTTCAGGCAGATGCTGCCCAATGTGTTAAAATAAGCAGTGGAGGGGAATCTGAACTTCAGGTAAGAAGAGATGAACTGCAGTCTAACGGGGGGCAGATATGAATTGAGTTTGGGTGTAGGTTATTTTCGTTGTAACAGTCAGTAGTTAAAAGTAGCCAGATTGTATTATAGATCTATCATGCTGGCGACAAAGTTTGTTTACTGCTGGGCGGTTTCGCCTATATTAATTGTGATGTTAGTGCTTTAGTCATTTAATTTTATTCATTTATTCAGTTAAAACCACTTGGGGTGCAGCGGCCTGCTGCGTATCGTATATGGGATGAAAACAAGTTCAGCTCAGAAACATACACTTCACGCCATTATTGGTGTATTTTACCACTTGTACTTGAAAATATTACACATTTATTAAATTGCATTTGTCACATTCTCTTTTTCACCTGATTTATGTTTTATTTGTCCTAATTTCTAATTAGGATATCGAACTAGACCAAGCAGCCTTTTGGTTTACAATAAGTAAGTAGCCTATTGTATATAATAACGGGCTTCATTGTGTTTCCATCAATACCTGGTGGGCTGGTCTCGGCTTAAATGCCCAGGGCCGATTTTTTTTTGTCCCAGTCCAGCCCTGTCTATCAATATTATAATATTATTTCTCTTGGATTCCATACAAGTTTAAAAAAATATTCAAAGCATTAAACATCATGCTCTGTAAACAAAAATATGTCAACAGTTAAGGAAACGGCAGCTGTTCACACGAATCTTCAAAAGGTGCCGACATTTACATAAACGGGATTATGTACTGTAGACAGTTCATCAGTGCCTGCGCTAGCTTTTAAATGACCAAAAATCGTAGTTTAGCATCTCTTTATCAACGACTTCAAAAGGCCCACGATGAACTTCCAAGAACTATCAGAGGTCTACATGAAACAACAATGCAAATAATTTGAGCTTTTAATTTCATAATTTAAAAAAAAGCATTTAGTGGTGTCACTCATTCATTTATGTACCTGTGGCTTTTAAAGCATTAGAGATGTTTCCTGGCATTAATATGAACAGTGGTTAAAATAAAACTCTTTAAAACCAAGAGGAAGATATATGAGATCAACAAAATGGAGATTGGCAAGAAACTGACTGATATATTTCTAACATTTTCTTGCTGTGCTGATATTCTTCTCTAGGTTTTTTGTTACTTCTTGTTATTGTGTATGTATTGTTACTGTTACAGCCCTGTTGTTGTGTGTGCATCAGTGGCAGTCATGTCAGCCTATCAGGTAATCTGGCGAGATATAATTCTGCCCGTCCCAAAGGATCCAAATGTGAAAGTGCATGTAAGTTTAATTCAGTAATTTATCTAAAAATCTAAAAATGTAAATTGTAAACACCTGTTCTGTTTGCATGTTTAGTGCTCCTGGTTAACGGAGATGACGTTCAGAACTGGGCTACTACTGAGTCTGCTGAAGATGTGAGTATGGCAAAACAAATCTGTACCACAAGTAGGTTCATCACATCATAAAACCACTCAGATATGTACAGCACTAGTAGCCTAGTGGTTGGGGACGTGCCCTTGTGATCGGAGGGTACCAGGGTCAAGTCCTGACTTAGGTAAAATTGAAGTTCCCTTGAGCAAGGTACCGTCCTGCTACACTGCTCCCCACGTGCTGTTAATAACTGCTCACTGCTCCACGTGTGAATGTGTTAAATGCAGAAGTCACATTTCATTATGGTGCACTTTTTGCAATGGGGTGTGTTCAAAATGACTCACTTTCAGATATGGCATAATTATAAATGTTAAGTAATTTGTTAATGATCACTTTTTGGAATTGTGGAATCATGACCTGGAATCATAACCAGAGATTCCTATTGGTCATAGTTATTAGTTATAGCATTTTTTTTAGACAGAGATTCCAAAAAAGAAATTATACAGCCTAGCACACTGCAGTGCATAGTCTGATAGATACTCTACAGTATTTACTAGGAATTACACCGCAGTGTTTAACTTTATCTCAAGTTGCCTTTTTACT
This sequence comes from Arnoldichthys spilopterus, assembly GCA_037974385.1. Classification (NCBI taxonomy): domain Eukaryota; kingdom Metazoa; phylum Chordata; class Actinopteri; order Characiformes; family Lepidarchidae; genus Arnoldichthys; species Arnoldichthys spilopterus. The sequence goes on along the minus strand of JBBPDA010164757.1, from coordinate 14,497 downwards.
TGGCTGCTTTTACTTGTACTTGACTCATTATTTTAGAGAAGCGTCATCACCTTTACTTTTATGGGTTTATATTGTAGGTTCATTTAAGTTTGGATTTAGAGTGGTTCACATGGTCCTTTGCCGTTAGATGGAGAAGATCATGGAAAAAGCTGGGAATCAACATTTGTTACAAGTTCTCACCTATCCTGGTGACCTACACCTGATTGAACCATAAATATTGATACCACTGTGTTTTCCAAATACATCATGGCATCACATAATTTCAAAAAAATGGTGTAATGTAGTATCAACCCATGTGTACTGGTGCCATATGTTAACATAATGTCCTACAAATTATGCAAAACAGGCACTGTTTTATGGAGTAGAATGTGATCATGGGTTTTTTTTCATTTGTTTTTATCCCTCAGTCCCTATAAAACTAAAAGCTCTTATGAGACATCAGCACTGGTACAGACCCAGCACTATGTGCAGTTATCTGCTATGAAATTTTTGTTCATATCCATTGCTAACTTGTGATTGTGTTATGATCACAGTGGTCATGCTCTGGGGTGGACAGACCAAACCACATGCAGACACACAAGAGGACTCGTGAAAAGTCCAGTTGAAATTCAGTTTATTGTACCTTTAGTTAGGTGTTAGAGAATTTTTGAAACTAAATAACTGTAAAGTCTCTTCAGAAAGACAATAATAGTATTTTTTCCAGTTGAAAGTTTTTTTTATTTAATTTTTAAGTTAAAGTTATTAAAATTGTTTGAAGCACGTGCTTGCTAAGATGAACTGATTAAACAAGTGTAATCGGTCAGGTATTTTCCTGCTCGTTCTTGATTTTATGTGCTTTGTAATCATGAGAAATATGTACATAGATCTGTACATAATTTTACAATTGCAGTTCAGTCATCTAAAGATTGGTTCACTGAAACTGTCTAATTTACATGTTTGTGATACCTGACCCAAAAAGCAGGAGCATGGCTTGTCTTCCAAACTCCTCGCCACCCTTTCTTGCTGCACATCCCTTACTGAATTCCTTTTTGCTTCCTACATCAAATTTACCTCAATGTTTCCCTGCAAAGCCAAAAGTAGACCAGCCTTTTCTTTAAGGTATATGACATACTTAAAGCTTAACCATCCTTCAAGATGCTTGGAAGACAAGAGTCAAGTGTGGAAGGTAGGTTAAAGTAAAGTGACTCCTTCCCTCTGCACTAAATGCATTAAACTGACTTAATTATTTGTCATTTTCATATGAATTAGTATATTATATCAGCACACTTTTATTTTTCTGTTAAATTATTTTTTGGCAAGAATTGTGTTGATGTAATAGTGTGGCCTGCATGTCACAAAATCTCTGGCATGTCTGGTAGCCATGTGGATCCACAAGCTAATCAGCTCTTCCAGTATATTAAATGAGTTTATGTTTTATCTATCAGACGAAACCAACAGATGCAGGAAATGTTTTTTCAGTGTATCAGCCATTGGCAGATAGACCAAAGAGTTCATTTTGGGCCGTATATGCATGTCTTCTGCATAAAGCAGAGTCTGTCAGACAAAAAGTGCCGAATATGCATTCTGCTTGGGTTCACACCCACACAGCAAAATAAGAATGGCAGAACATTTAGTTTAAAAATTTTTTAGGGTTTTAAGGTATTTTGGGGATTTTTTACTACAATGTTCGAAATAAATAGCTTATATATTTAATTTTTGGCAGAAATAAAAAAAAGTTAACTGTTCTGGGTCTTTAAGCTAAGACTCTATCTGGAAGGTAGTAGGAGAGAGACAGGTGCAGCTAGGGTGAGACAGGCGTCTTTTGCGGAGTCCTCTGGTGCTGCAGGCAGGTGCTGTCCAGGTACTGAGGGAGAAAATGTGGAGCTGTTACTAACGTAGCACTGTTGCTGGATTTTGGGAAAGTGACTTACATCTGCCTAGCAAGCTTATGGTTATGAAATAACTTTTTATTTTGATTTTACATTTTTGTACAAAGTATCAACATCGGATCAGTACTGAGGATACCAGTCTGCATTTTACTCTGTATCTAATTGGAATAAAAATTGGTGGTACCGCACCTCACTAGCCTCAACTGTGTTCACTCCAATGGACCAATTTTTTTGTACAGCAATAATGGACGCTGTAGCCTCTCAATAGCACTGCAAAACTGCAGCAGAAGAGAGCACTTGAAATACACTTTTAAAAGGTAAGAAAATAAAAAATTTACTGCGAGTCTCAATTAAATAAATTTTTGCATTACAATAGATTACTGAATTTTCTTGGGTTAAATGAGCAGATTTAGAGCATGTTAACAGATAAAGCTAGGCTAGTGTATAAGGTTAGCCAAATATAACACTAATCACACAGCAAAGAGCAGCTGCTAAACTCCCCTCTCTTCATTCAGTTTTATCTCATCTCAGCTCCTTGGGTTTTGCAAGCCTTTCCCTGTCCCAAATTTTTAAAAAACTCAACATTGATCTTTCCAGTGGTGCAGCTCTTTATTTGTGAATAAATGTAATGTTTGAATATGACTTTCACTTTTTGTTGTATCTCTAGTAACAGTAAGATTGCTCTGGTTAACTTGAGCCAAATTTTTTTTCCCCTCTCTGTGGAAGTGGGGAACTTTGAGCTGATTGGAGCAGGAAACATGCTCTTAAAGGCAATATTATATAACATTAAGGGATCCACATTATGTTCATTCATAGGGCCCAAAAAGTCTAGCAGCACAAAACCCCATTGACAGGAATCAACGCGATGAATTTCTGGGAACTATCAGAGGTCTACATGAATCATGTGATGACCAAGCATTTTGGACTTCCGTTGTGGCAACTCTTTCTCTACATGGCTTTGGTTGGGATCATAGCTATTAACATGTAATTGGTCTTTTTTGCTGTTGTTCCGTTGCCCACCAAAGTTAATCAGGTTGTCAGAACAAAAGTCTATCATGAATAATCTGTTCATCTTCATCTATGCTGAATTTTACAGAGACCAGTTTAGGTATTTCCAGTTAAATCAGACAGTAAAGTGAGGCCTTTCTGATTGGATTGTAAGATTCAAGTTATTGCACGTCTTATTTTGTAAAAGTTTTCACATAAAGTGCCAAAATAAACTGTATTATATGATTGTCTGACCAAATGACCTTGTCATTGTAAGACCATGTGGCCTTAAACAAGCAGAAGCCCACTGCTTCTGCTCCTGGTGTTTGTATACTGGTGTCATGGATGGGTTAAATGCAGAGGACAACTCCACTGCTAACTGCTCACAGGGTGTGTGCCACATAATCTGAATGAATAAATAAATCATCTAGAGAGGGATGGCTGGGAGCAGAATTAAAGAATGTCCAACCACAGACCTACACTATTAAGTTCAATTCTGATTAAAGTAAAGCAAAATCATTATTTTACAAAATAACTGACCCCCAAATGTTTGGACAAATGCTCTTCATGTGCATTTTTTAGTTTGACAAGAGGTTTCTTTTTCACATCTTATGATGTTTAAAACCATCCATAATGTTATATAGTAGTGTAAACTTCTGTCTAACCACAGAGTGAACATAACATTTCTAATGTTAAATAATGTTTTTACAGTCACATTTATAGCTGATGTGAAGAGTCTTAAACACTTTTTTGGGTGTCTAAGATGAAAGTGCTAAACATCATTTCAATAAGCATACTTTGCCCAAAAACCACTCTGGGGGGCCCATGGATTTGTGTGGTGTTAAAGACCATCACTGAATGTGGGAACCACAGTGTATAATAAAGTAAACTGCAGTAATTCTGTAGGCATTTATTACCATGCTTTAGTATATCTCATAAATACACTATGCATCTGTTTTCAGGTCCTTAATCACCCACAGGAAGAATATTCCAGAGCTGGTGGGCTATGTATATAAAGGCCCTTCCCCCAGCTGTAGTTTTCAGGATTCTGGGAACAGGTAAGTACCCAGCACCTTGTAATCAAAGACAACGTGGTGGTTGGTAATGAGAGATAATTTTAAGGTGCTCGAAGGCGAGGTCATTTAGGGCTATATGTTAATAGTAATATTTTGATATCAATGCGGGATTTAACTGAAACCCAATGTAATTTAAAAAGTGTTGGGGTGATATGATAAAATGTCCTAGTTCTGGTCATGACCTTAGCTGCTGCATTATGGACTAATTGTAGCCTGTTTAGGGTCATGGTGGAGCATCCTGATAACACCATTACAGGAATCAAGTCTTGAGGTAATAAAAGCATGAACTAATTATTTGCCAACGCATGGGGACAACTTCACAATATATCGAAAAATGCAAAAAGAGCATTGGAGTTACATTACTTATATGTGGGTTAAAAGACACATCTGAGTCTTTAGATTTTTCACAGGTGAAACAGGAGTGACTGTAAAATCAGTGAGGTTTAGTATTAGGCCTGTTAGTATGTTTCTAGCAGCTTTTGGCCCTAGATGAAGGACTTCTGTTTTTTCAGTGATTTGTGACATTCAGACTGTGTCATCTGTATGGCTGTGAAAACTAAACCTGTGTTTGAGGATAATTACTCCCAGTAGGTGCATGTATAATGTGAATAATAAGGGTCCTAGGACAGAACCTTGTGGGCCTCCATACGTTTTTAGTATGTACTGATGATTCACTATTCACACTCACAGACTGAAAGCGAGTCAAATAAGATTTAAACCAGCATAGGGTTGTTCCTGTAATGCCAGCTATGTTCTCTTGTCTATTTAGAAAAATAGAGTGGTCTATTTGTCAGGAAATGACGGTGATAAAGTGGAAACATGAGCAGTGCTGGGAATGTTGTTAAATAAAGGATTTAATACAAAAACAAGAAATACACGAAACATGAAACATACACGAAACCGTAAACAGGAATATCCAAAATACACAAACTAAGCAGGCTAGGATGACATGAAATGACGTTAACAAAACGTGATTCCTGGGGCATGTGCGTCACATAACCCTCCCCCTAGGCGCAACGACCCGGTGCGCTAAACCACACCCACAAGGGGGACGGCAACACTGAAAACTAGGACAAGACTACAAAACATGAGGCAGGGACAACAAACCAGACACAAGATTCAGCAAAGGCACAAGCACAGGCAACAACAATGGTAACACAGACATGGGCTGAGGGAACACAGGTCCGGGCTGGGTAAACAAAGGTCCTGGGCTGGGGAGCTCTGGTCCTGGGCCCATGTGATGCGGAGGCGGAGCCCGACAATGTCAGTGACATCTGGGTGGAGCCAGGAAGCGTCCGCGTTGCTCTGGGCATAGCCAGGAAGCATCCGCGAAATCTGGGCGTAGCCAGGAAGCATCCGTGAAGTCCAGGGGGAACAGGGCAGAGCCGGCGACACTCGGGGGGAGCAAGCCGGAGACAGTGGCGTGCCCACGACACGTGGTGTAGGAGGTGACGTCAGGGTGGAGCTAGGTGCAGACGGTGACGTCTGGGCAGAGCTGGGCGGTGACCGTGAAGCCAGGGCGGAGCTAGTCAGTGACGGCGAAGGCGAAGGCGAAGGCGACGTGGCACCTACAGGGTCCTGCAGCTTGTGGGCGGGACACGGCGACTTGTTCCTGTAATGCCAGCTATGATCTCTTGTCTATTTAGAAAAATAGAGTGGTCTATGTGTCAGGAAATGACGGTGATGAAGTGGAAACATGTGCAGTGCTGGGAATGTTGTTAAATGAAGGATTTAATACAAAAACAAGGAATACACTAAACAAGAAACATACACGAAAACGTAAACGGGAATATCCAAAATACACAAACTAAGCAGGCTAGGACGACATGAAATGACATTAACAAAACGCGACTAGGACTTGAAACACAAGGGTATATATACTAAACATAGACTGACAACACCTGGGGAGGAGGAGAACTGGGAAACGCTAGACCTGACGGAGGCATGGCTAAGACGAACATGCGGACAGCCAAAACACAGACACATGGAAAACACATGGGCGTGTACGTCACACTATGGTGTCAAATACAGTGCTGAGGTCAAGCAGAACCAGTAGAGACATACTGCTCTTTTCAGAAGAAATTTAGAAATAGTTTAATATCGTTACAAGGGCTGTTTCAGTGCTGTGATGTGGTCAAAATCTAGACTTTTTCTAGGATCTTGGATAAAAAAGGCAGATCAGAGATAGGTCTATAATTCAATCGATTAAATAGGTCAAGACTGGAAAGTGGCTGGACGGTTTCCTTTTAGTAAACTTTTAGGGAGTCAATCGAGCAAGTGTTGAATGTTGATGAAAAGATTATTTTACTAATTTCTGTTTGCTGGACTGGGTTAAAGGATACCAGCCTCTCCATTGTAACTATATTTTCCTCTGTATCAGATGAGATGAACAGTAGTCTTGGTGGGGTTACAGGCAATGTTTGAATTTTATCTCTGATGATTTGAATTTTATTGTTAAAGAAGACTTTAAATCATAACTACTGACGCTTGCAGGTATCTGAAATTTAGCACCTCCCTGATCTGTCACCATTTATCATCTAATTTCCTTAGCTGTTGCTTTAATGTGCACATATGATCACTAAACATTGGAACATGTTTTTTTTATCAAAGTGATTATTTCAGTCTCCAACAATTATTATTCTTGTCACAATATACTGGTAGGTTTGATAGAAAAATACTGAATTCTTGTAGAAACTTTGTTGAAGAACCTGGTGGCCTATAGGTAGTAATAACAACCCCAAATCAGAAAAAGTTGGGACGGTATAAAAAACGCAAATTAAAAAGGAAAGTAGTGATATCTAGTAGTGAAGTTGGAACAGTAAAGCATTTACCACTTTGTAATGCTGTCATTCTTTTTCACAACACTTAAAAGACGTTTAGGGACTGAAGACACCAACTAGTGTTTCAGGTGTAATTTTGTCCCATTCTTCCTGCAAACAAGTCTTAAAGTGGGCAACAGTACGGGGTCTTCGTTGTCGCATTTTACGCTTCAAAATGCCCCACACATTCTCTATTGGAGACAGGTCGGGACTGTAGGCAGGCCAGTCAAGTACCTGTACCATCTTCCTCTGCAGCCTGGACTTTGCAATGTGTGCAGAATGTGGTTTTGCATTGTCTTATTGAAATATGCATGGGCGTCCCTGGAAAAGATGTCTTTCTGAAGGCAGCTTATTGTGCTCCAAAGTCTCTATGTACTTTTCAGCATTAATGGTGCCATCACAGAAGTGCAATTTACCTTTGCCAAGGGCACTAACACAACCCCATACCATGACAGACCCTGGCTTTTGGACTTGTTGCTGTAACAAGTGATGGATGATCTTTTTCTTCTTTGGACTGGAGCACACGGCGTCCATTTCTCCAAAAAAATACCTGAAATACTTATTAATCTGACCACAGTACACGTTTCCACTGCATGATGGTCCATCCCAGATGCCTCAGAGCCCAGAGAAGTTGACAGCACTTTTGGACACTGTTAACATTAACTGGCATTTGTGGATGTAACTACGTATTGTGGTACTTGACAAAGGTTTGCCAAAGTCATCCTGAGCCCATGTGGTGATATCGCTCATAGATAAATACAGTCCCAACTTTTTCTGATTTGGGGTTGTAATACAAATAAGTTTTAATTGTTTCTAAGTTGATTACATTAAGAAAAAGAATCTCAAAAGAAGTGTAAGAAGGTTTGAACGTAGATATAGAACATTGATATCCAGATCTATATTTATTCCATTTACAATGAGGGCTTTGGCTTTAATCCTGACTGTTTGGGGCTGGGACCTTTCCAGTTTGTATGTATGAGAAAAGAGGAGAAGGTATTTATAGTTTTGCTTGTGGTTTGGAAAGAGACTTTTGGATTTTTATTAGGTTGTAATACCACTACATCAGAAAGAGTGAGTCTTGTGTCTTTCAAAAACATCCTGAAAAACAATCAAAGCCAAAACACAGGAAGGAAACCAGGTATGCACTCTACATTTTAGTAACGACTGCTTCAAAAAATTGTTTCAGGAGTAGATGCAATGCAGGTGCATTTTCACTCGTTCATGTAAAAGAGCATGTGCTAAATAATAAAAGGATAAAAGAGCAATAACATGAGCTTCAAGAAAAATATTACATTGTTCTTCAATGGTTGTTGTCTGCCCCACCTAAAAATCTCGAACATGCTTTTTAGCTCTCAGTGGTGCCTCACAAAAGAAGGACATGAACATGAAAATGTTTGCTTTTGTTGTTTTGTGTTTGAAATCATTTAGGCTTCTCTAAAGGCCTCAAAGGCTGTGACATTTCCCCCTTGCTGCCACTGATGGAGCGCTGCATAATAAAGTTTCTTTATTTTTCTCCATTTTAAATCCACTTTGACTAATCAGATGCTGTATTTATTTGGGAAGATACTGTTGAGCTGTGATTATATTTTTCTACACTTTGTGGTAATAAATGTGATTTGATTTGAACAAGGATGAGTCTGACTCCTGCTTTGAGTTAAGAAAATCTCACAACTATCAAAGAATGCAATGAACAAAACTTCTGCAGAGCAGTTGAGCGTGTTTTTACAGCTCTACTACAAAGACATCTTGACAGTAAAAACACCACACACACACACACATACATATATAAAGTCACACAAGCATACAAACAGACTTCTAACCTCAACTGACAGGTTTACCCTACACACACTCAAATATATTGTGTGAGTCTCTCATGTGAAAAAAATACTAAAACATTTGGATGTTTTGGTGAGAACTGAAATACAGCCTGGAACCAGATCATGTTTAAGTTTATTTCTCTGTAGTGAAAGGTCCACATCCATACAGAGTGCAAATCATTCTGACAGGATGAAACAAACACAGTGAAATTCAACAGTTATTTATACCCTAAAACCAGTTGAGACTTGAGAAAAGTAAAGGAAATTAGGCTGGAGTGGAAACTGGTCTCAGCCAGTGGTCACAGTAAAGTGTCTGCAAGACACAAGATTAGCGGTTGCTCAAAGTTGAGCATCGTCGTTCATGAGATGAAGCTTAAGTGAGTACATGCCACATACATCAGGTTTCAGACACTGCAACAGGCAAACACCTAATAAGGAATAAACACACAGACACACACACACACACATACACACATACACATGTACACACTTCTAACCTCAACTAACAGGTTTACCTTACACACACTCAAGAGTATTCATGGCGTCCTGCATCTCTCAGATCAGCAGTAATCTGTTAATGTCAGTTCTGCTTCTGCTGAGCAGTAATGCAAAAACACAAGGTGAGTTACAGCATTATTTCTTCATTTCACAATTTTTTTTGTCTGAGAATAATTTTAGGTTTGAAATCCAAATTGGAACACAGCCATGTTGTTTTTCTCTATTACATTCCTTTGTCCTAATGAATGAAAAGCTTTAATCTATAGCATCCCATCATTACTGGGATGTTGTGGGATCATTACTGCTGCTGTAAAACTGAGTCTGAACAGAATATGTGACACTGATGACAGTTCTGCTCATTTACTCTTAGAAGTTCAGTCAACTTTAGATTTGCTGCACCAACTGGATCACTTCCTGTCTCAAAATAAAACAAATGTTTTACAATGAACTCGCTAATTAACACAAGATCTTCAATTGAAGACTTTTCCTTTAAGATATTAATAACAATCATTAAAATAATTCAGTAAACACATGAACAATGACATCGCTGATACTAAAAAACACTTTTTGCTCAGTGTTCACCGTTAATGTTAATGTTCATAATTTACAGTATAAAGATCGACTTTGTCTAAAACTCACTGCAGTCTGAATTCTACACACTCTGTTCACTACATTATCATTACTACATTAGTGTTTCTAGAGACATTACAGCAGCACAGAGCGTCTCTCATCACCTGCACAGTTCATACATTTACACACACACACACACACACTCATAGAGTTAGAGGGAGAGAGAGAGAGAGAGAGAGAGAGAGAGAGAGAGAGAGAGAGAGCACATAACATTTAAACCTGCTCACAAAAAACATATTATTATTATTATTCTTATGGATGGCTCTAGATTGTGATGATCTTGGTGGCAGTATTAAGACACCCACCCCACCTTGATCTAGGGTACTTGGCCCAGAACATATGGGCCAGCTATCACTAATCTTGGGGTTAAAATGTTTGCAGACCTTAAGCTTGACAGTCAGATCAAGGTTGTTGTAAAATCAAGCTTGTTCCAGTTGAGACAGTTGGCCAAAAATAAAGCCAATATTTTCACTTTGAGACAGTAATCCACACCTTTGTCATCACTCGGCTGGTTTACTGTAATGCACTATATATGGGGTTAGTTCATCTATCGCCCGTACTCAGATGGTGCAAGTCGTTTAACTGACACACGTAAATATGAGCACATTACCCCCATTTAAAACACTTTTTTTCCTCCTTGGCCTACGACACCTTGTTTGATAAAATTTTTTGTTTGATTTTATAATGATTGTTGTTTTAAGTCTTGTTTTACTGTGTGTTTTATTAATTTTAGCTATCTTATTTTGGATTTTTTATGCCTAATAAATTGTTTTTATTGTGTTCATTATTTATTTATTTATTTAATGTTTTAAAATAAATAAAAATAAAGCTAGATGGAATTATTATTATTGATATTATTATTATTAAACAAATAAAAATAACGGTTTGTAAAGAAGTTTCATAAATAACAGACAAGGGACTAATAATAATGTAATAATATAATAACAGGCACTACAACTAATTATTTGTTAAGAAAATATGGCAAAAATGAAAAATACTGTTTTTACTTATTAATGATGCTGTAAATAAATATTTCCATACTACATTTACTCATTTGGCTGATGCTTTTATCCAAAGCGACTTCCAAGACATGGAGCAGTGTACCTTGCTAAAGGGTATCTCAGTAGTGCCCAGGCTGGGACTTGAACCGGCAATCCCAAGAGCAATGTGCTAACAACTAGGCCACAACTGTCCTTACATTTCTAAAAAAGTACACATTTATTTTACAATTTATTCATTACCCCCTCTCCTCTTCCTAAAATCTTGGTTTTCATATTAAACTGAAGCACCACTCTGTGTAATTGTATGACTTTTGATGAGTTTAGCACATATTTTAACATGCTAGTGTAAACAGACATAATGTGAAAACTATATTATAGGCAAGAAGTGGGTCAGGGGATGAACACACTGTTTTATTAACTATTTATTCTCTTTTCTACACAATGATGTTCACACAATGAGTTTTATAAATGGTTAAATGTGATCAAATAAAATCTGTGAGTTTTTTTTACTAAGCATTAAAACATAAAAATTTGAATATTTTATCACTAACAAACCCAGTGGAATACCTGAGCAGAGTTAGACTTATCTTACTTATCTTATCTTAGTGTTAACGTACCTCATATCTCTGATTCTGTTCTGTAGAGAGTACATTGGACTGTATCCCATCATAATTACTCGGAATACAGTGTGGAAAGCCCCTGTAATGAAGATGCTGAAGATCAACTGCACTGTGGAGATGGATTCACAGTGTTGTGGTGACAGTATGAAACAGTTATCAGTGTCGTGGTGCAAAATCGATGACAAGAATGATTGCAGACCTTTCAGCTTCTCCAACAACACTGCAACTGAATGGAGGAAAATTACAGACAAACAATATGCATCATTTCTGCTTTTCTGGAATTTATCTTTGCAGGATGCTGGTCTTTACAGATGCTGGGTAAATGAACCAGTAACTATAAGCCATAACATCAATGTCACTGTGACAGGTAAACACACCTTGCTTTATTTATTCTTATATGTGTGTGTGATCAGTACAATGCTAAGGCCCGATCATCTGTGAGTAAACCACATGTTGTAACACTGACTGTTTAAATCTGTTATCTAACAGCTTCTCACACTGACTATAAAGTGGTGAACAAGTAAGATCACTTCACACAGAACACAGGAAAACTGTAGGAAAAAAACACAGTTTCTTAGAGAGTATATACATATTTGTTTTTTTGTGCAAGCACTTTGGCTCAATGTGGTTCTTTTAAAGTGCTTGACAAATAAAGCTGGAATTGATTGGATCGTTATTATTATTATTATTATTGTTATTATTATTATTATTATTATTATTATTATTATTATTATTATTATTAATAAACCAATTTAAAAAACGGTTTGTAAAACATTGCATGAATAACAGACGAGGCACTAATAATAATAATGTAATATTAATAAATAACAGGCACTAAAACTGTCACTGTTTTTAATTATTAATTATGCTGTAAATAAATGTATTCATATTAATAAAAAGTATATATTTTTATTACAATTTCTCCATAACACCCTCCCCTCTTCTTAAAATTTTGGCTTTCATACTAAATCTGTGCTGCTCTGAGTTTAGCACAGATTTGGAAATGTTATTGTAGAACAGAAACAAATGGGAAAACGTAACAGCTGTATTATAGGCAAGAAGTGGATCAGGGGACAAACACTATTTTATTAACTCTGCTTTTTTCCTTTTTTCTCTACAATGATGTTCATACAATGTAGAGTTTTATAAATGGTAAAATGTGATATTTAGATCAAATAAAATTAATCTGTTTTTACACAGCACTGAGCAATAACAAAGTAAAATGTTGTTATTTTATCACTAACAAATCCATTGGAAGAACTGAGCACAGTTAAACTGATGTTACTAGTGTTAATATACCTCACTATATGACTGGTCAAGAGGACCAGTTCTTTAAATGTTACATTAAGCATTGAAAATGTGTATTATTTCATTTAGATTCTTGAGTTGAGGTTAGATTCTTATAATTCTGCATATGTATAATTACTATAAGACATAATAATTAGGACACTGTTAGAGGTAAACACACCTTGCTTTATTTATTCTTATATGTGTGCATGATCAGTACAATCCTAAAGCCTGATCATCTGTGAATAAACCACATGTTTTAACACTAACAGTTTTATTCTCTGTCTGTTATCTTTCAGCTTCTCACTCAGACTATGGAGTTGTGAACAATCAGAACAGAACAAGTAAGATCACTTCACACGGAACAAAGGAAAACAAATATATATTATAATATATAGTATATACATATTTGTGTGTGTGTGTGTGTGTGTGCGTGCGTGATCAAGTACAAAAATAAGGTAGATACATGTAAGTGCGGCTGTAACCACTGTTGCCGTAACTTTCTTTATTGATGTTTTTCCACCTGTAACCTGGACTCTGAAGACGTAAGCAATGAACCTAAAACAACAGATTATGGCACTTAGTAAACATAGAAGACAGAAATCATTCTGTTCGTGTTTACTGATTTTCTGCCTCTGAATTCCCAGATAAAAGAGACACTGAGCAGAGTGGTGTGAAGCAGTTCTATGTGTTCTACTCCATTGTGATAGTGGTCTCTCTAGTGTTTGTCTTTCTGATACTGTTCAAATTCATCAACAGCAAAGGTGCTAAAACACAACTTCTGCTCTTATCTGATTTAATGCTTCTTATAACATTTAATACTAATATTTATTAATATGATTTATCACTAAAAATGCATTTGAAATACTTTCTATTTTCCTCTGGAAGACAAGGTAAGAATGAACATTGTTCACTGCTTCACATTTCTTATAGCGCAGTCAACTCACCAGCTGATCTGTTCATAGGACGTGATGACAGCTGTGTCTTATGAAGCTGCAAATGAGTCCAGTCTTCAAGATTAGAGCTTGTGATCAAATCTGCAGTAAGATCCAGCAGCAGGGACTTCAGTCATTTATTCAACGGCAAATTCGTTAAATGAGTAAAACTGTTTTTCGTTTAAACATCTGTAAATAACTCATTCTATCTCTTCACACATGAAACTGTTGATGAACTATTAGCCTGCATGCTCACATGATGCTTCTGTCATTTTACATGAGAAAGAAAAAAGAAATTAGATTTTTCCAAACATTAAAAAGTGCACTTGTTCTTCTTATCCAGATGTTTCAAAGAAGTGCAGCAGTTCTTACTGTAAATAGCTTTGGATGAAAGATGTATGATAGTTTTCTGTTCTTGTGAGTGTTTGTGTTTGCATGTTGTGTTTTGGATGTTTTCTTTGTGGAGAATAATAACAGTAAAAATGTTCAACTGTGTTTTAGCTCATCTGCACAGACTGATGGGTGAACATGTAGGCAGCTCATGGAGGATGTGGCTTTAGTGTGCACTCACTTGTTCCATTAGCAACTATGAACATTAAAGCATAAGATCTACTTGTCAAGAATCTAGGTCAATTGTTACAACCACAGCCCCCCTTATTATTTTACTCACTTACACTTGGTATAAAGATATGTTCCAAAAGGACTAAGTCTGTACAATGAAATGCATCTATACAGACTGTCTATGCTCTAGATTTTACAAGCCAAGGGCAACAGAGACAAGGAAAAACTTCCTAGCTGTAGGAAGAAACCTTGGGAGGAACCAAGGCTCAGAAGGAGGAACCCATCCTCCTCTGGTTGACACCAGATAGTAAAAACAAGCAAAATGGGCAGCAGCAGTTCCTTGTGTAGAGGAGCTATGAAGACTTTAGATCAGGTCTTTGGCAGAGAGGGGTGTTCAT
>JBBPDA010164665.1:2477-18046 GCA_037974385.1 Arnoldichthys spilopterus | reverse complement strand
GTACGGGCCTGTGAGGAGGGCGTAGGACGTACGGGCCTGTGAGGAGGGCGTAGGACGTACGGGCCTGTGAGGAGGGCTTCTTTTCATTTTTCCATTCACAGTAATGGGCTGCGGGTTCGCGGTGGTGGCTAATAAAGTCTGTGTTGTTCTTCCCCCCTTGTCTTGCAGGTTGACTTCATTTGTCTGGTGCGTCACATACGCCCGTATGCAGGGGCGTGGTGGGAAAAGCTGACATAATGCTGTGGACCACAACAATGAATAAGCCCCTTGAAGCCGGCTTTGCTTCAGCAGCACTTCCTGAGCCTATAAATAAAGCAGCGACGAGTGGGATGTTTGTCTATGACTTTACGATCGCCGACCTGCCCACCACTACAATTATTGCAAAATTCCAGCCCAAATGCTTCTTAAGACGTTTCGGAGATTAAAACACGTCCATCCCTGACGTAATGGCTTTCCTAAAAAAGAAAATGAAAGAAAATTAAAAAACATCAACACTGCATCTAGTTTCACCACAATGAAATGATCTTTAATGTGTTTTTGTGTTTGTATATACTATAACATTCCAGAGCAAATATTGTACAATTTCATCTTTACTTTCTCACTCATTTTTCTGTCGTTCAGCATTAATTTATCAAAATGTTTGATTCATTTTGAAACATTTCTATTTGTGCAAAATGCCGGCATAGCGTATACAGCAGCATTTTAAAATTATGTAAAAAAAAATAAAAAATGGAGATACGAGATTTTGTATGAGAGAAAAAAAATGAATAATGTTTTAGTCAAAATGTATCTTATTTTGGTGCAATAAGAAGTTAAGAGATAAATATTTACCTATAGAACGGTACTTTGTAATTGGGCTATGGCTGTCACTTTTAAAACATATTTATTTCTATTTAAAATTTTCAAAATATTAGTAAAATATTACTTTATGTAGTAATGTTTTATTCCACAGCTCATAAAATTTATTTTTTTTTAAAACTTACCACCATCCATCCGTCCATTTTCTATACTGCTTTTCTATTTCCGGGTCGCGGGGAAGCTGGAGCCAATCCCATCTGACTGTGGGCCTAAGGCTGGGTTCACCCAGGACAGGAGGCTCCACCCATCGCAGGGCAACACATAGACAGACGACCATTCATACACACACTCACACCTACGGGCAATTTAGAGCATCCAATCAACCTACTGCAGCCTTTGGACTGTGGGAGGAAACCGGAGAACCTGTAGGTAACACACGCCAACATGGGGAGAGCTCACACACTCTGCACAGAAAGGCCCCCGTGACTGACCTGAGGGTCGAACCCAAGACCTTCTCGCTATAAATCTATAACCTATATAAAGACTTATTTTTGAAACTACTCACTGTCTGCATCACATGACAACCAAGACAATATGTTGGGGGTTATTTTTTCAATAACTCTATGGACAGCAGTGCAAAACAACCGAGTTACTGTTAAGTAGGTCTCTCAACCAATTAAAATGGATCTAAATAATTGATTAATTCATCTAAATGAATTTGCATCTCATCACATGCGTCAGTTTTGTGCCGTGAGAAGCATTTAAAAATATTTTTAAATCGAACCAATGGAGGTGGACGTGCTCAGCGTTGGTCTGAACGCCTTAGTGAGTGTGGCCTGATGAGACTGGTTGCTCCAAGGCTATTTATGACCTGCTCTGCTACCCTTTCTGGTCTTCCTCCCCCAGCCATGGTCAGGAGATACAGGGAAGATGTGTTGTGGATCTCAGTGCATGGGATGAGTCCATAGGCTGGGCTCCTCCAGACGCCTGGGGAGCCGGTTTGGGGTCACTACCTGCCACCAGCAAACAGAAAACGACCCCAGTGCGAGATGAACGGCCTTGAAACTGACTAGCTCCTCCACTGCTGTGAAATGAACACAGTTCAACACAAGTATTGGCTTCCCACCTCTGTTTTTTTTTGCTCACTTTTTGCTCCATTTCATTATGTTACCCATGACTCATTGGTCTGAAAATGCCCACTCAGCATTTTACAACCCCACTCGCAAACGCAGGGGGTATAGTATATATATAGAGTGATTCATCCAATGAGCACTCGAACTCGTATTAAGTGTTTTTGAAGGTCAAGGAGTTCAAACAGCCTCTTGTATCTAATCTCTGCTCTGATAAAAGAAACACCCGTCTAGTTTCCACCTCTCCATGACTCTGACCAGTCTTGGCCTCCTCACGCCCACACGAGGGCTTAATTGCAGCTTTGAGAACGTTAGTGGATGCTAACTAACATCTCAGCAGGCCTCAGAACGACCCTCTGAGCTGTCGAGGGCTCGACAAGACTGTCTTAGCTTATGATTCACTGCCCGTCCTGCGTCCTCGGCCTATTTTAGCCTCTGCCAGGTGGTTTAACATGCAGGTAATGAGCTGTGCGGTCGGAAAAGTACCGAAACACGGCCCCTTA
This sequence comes from Arnoldichthys spilopterus, assembly GCA_037974385.1. Classification (NCBI taxonomy): domain Eukaryota; kingdom Metazoa; phylum Chordata; class Actinopteri; order Characiformes; family Lepidarchidae; genus Arnoldichthys; species Arnoldichthys spilopterus. The sequence goes on along the minus strand of JBBPDA010164665.1, from coordinate 15,615 downwards.
CGAGTCGCCATCCATCGAGAGGTCGATTCGGTCTTTGGTCTGAGGACAGTGGGATGACAAATGGCGCATTCTGCCCACTCCTGGTCCAACACGCACACTAATCAATACGGGTTTACTCTCGGATTATGTGTCCCAACATCTGCAGGTGGGTCTTTGTGGATGAATGAAACCGGTGCACAGAGAGAAACTCGGGCAGTTATGTAACATGCTCTCCTCCTCCTCTGTTTGCCTTCCAATTTCCTTTTCTTTCTCGCGTAATACTCTGGGTACTACATACAATATAGGGCAGATTTGGGCTTCTGCCAGAGAGACAGTGCAGCATTGATTCGCCTTGGTAGAAAACGGCGAAACGCTTCTTCCTACACTGAATTTTTTTTCCTCGCCTCACTCCTCGGTCAAAACAAGTGCGGGAAAATCTGTGAAAAACTGCAGATTCTTTCAATCCGTCCTACATTCGTGCTTGTAGGTAGAAGACTGAAAAGGTCTTGATGTGTACAGTCTTCATTCGGGCACGTTTTTGACCGCCGATATCAAAATGCACATGAAAAAAAAAAATCTGTAACGCCTACATACCAATCAGCCATAACATTACAACCAGTGAAAGTGACTCTTCGTCATTGTGAACACACTCAAGCACCACAACGAAATGTGACCTCTGCATTTAACCCATCACACGTGGAGCAGCAGGCAGGTACCAACAGCGCCCGGGGAGCAGGGCGGTACCTTACTCAAGGGAACCTCAGTGGTGACCGGGCCGGGACTTGAACCTACGACCTTCAGATCCCAAGGGCAATGTCCTAATCACTAAGCTTCATTACACTGGCAAGCGGTGGGATATAGTATTAGACACCTAGTGAAGAGTCAGTTCTTGAAGTTGGTTAGTAGGAAGGACAACGCCCATGATGGAGCCAAAGCTCCTCTGAACGTGTGTTTATGTCAGTTGTCATGAAAAGCTAATGCAGTTGTCACATGCCCTTATGAATACATTCATTTCATATATTCACATATGAGAATAATAAGCCTAATAATAAAAATGTGTGCTGGTAAAGGAAACGTGCCATATCTGAGTCAGTCAGAACAGGCTTGGCAGCGCCAGTGTTGGGCTTGGTTACTACAGTAACATGACTCAGAACTTCCTGTGCAGACCAAGAGAAGGCTGTAGGCACATCCTTGTTCTGCCATGTATTGGTTTGCTTCTTTGACCTTTTAGCTATGCACGGAACAGGTGTGAAGACAAAGCCAGCCAGTCCCCCCCCCAGGGGGGGGGGCTCTCTGATCCAGAGCATCTAATCTCTTACCCTTTCTGGGATTGCGCTAGGGAAAGTAATTAGAACCCAGCTGCTCCTGAAAAAAATGCAACACAAGAGATCAGTTCCACAAGCTTTTGCCCTGCAAAGAACGTTAGCTACTCTAAATGAACCAGCGATGACTTGTCTACCAGAGCCACCTAGCCACAATGCTACATTTTAGCATTGTCCGTCCATTCATAACATATATCAGCAGAGTAGCTGCTACGTTCATCGCAGTGTTGATTTGTATTTCTGACTGAGGTTGAATTACATAAATGTTATTACAGCGAGTGATGGGAATAAACATTTAAAGTTGCACTGATGTAAAATACTGGTTGGTGTCTCATGAATTTTATGATTCTGTTAAAATATACATGTTAAATAAACAATGTTCTACAGACTTATTTTGTAAATTAAAAATATTAACAAATCGCTAATTATTTTGAGTTTGGCTAATTTATGAGAGCTTATGATATATATATATATATTTATATATATTTATGTGTATGTGTAATTATCTAATTTGACTCATCTGATGATCTTTAAGTCGCAAATCTTTAGGATCATTGATATATATATATATTTTTAATTTTGTATTTTATCAAAATTTTTTTATTTATATATATATATATAGAGAGAGATTTGTTAATGATAAATATTGTACATTTGTTATATTCTTTTAACACATTTACCTACATATTTACCTATTCTTTTGTCCTCTGTAACAAACCAACGGCAAATAAATTCTTGTTTATTTTAAACACATTCGTTTGATTGAGCTGGTTTGGCCTCCAAAATAGCTGCTTTATTTTCAGAAGTGGCCCCACGTGCAGTAAAGGGCTATGAAAGAGGTGAAATATCTGCTGATCCTCCTTATAGCATTGCTTGAAACTTCTTATATTTTCTAATAACTGTTTCACACACACACACACACACACACACACAAACACACACATGGGTTGGTACTGCATTCCACTGACTTCTGTAATACTGTATCTTAGTAATACTACACCAACACCTTAACAAGTCCAAACCTTAACCAAAGCAAACAAAAGATGATGATCTTTTAGTTTTTCCTTAAAAAGTTGAATTTGTGGAGAAAACAGCAAAGATTGTTATGAGAACCAACAAATTGTATTCCTATCATTATGAGGACATGTGGTCCTCACAAACAGTTAAATACCTGCACACACACACACACACACACTTCAGAGAAACACATTTGGCAATAAACCCCCACTGATAGAAAAACCTCCCATTAGATGGAGAAATATTTAGACATGGAGGGCCAGTGCATATCAATCATGAGTCAGTTATGTAAAGTTTATGTTCTTTCCCTAAGCATGTGGTGATGAATGGATGGATGAACCTCTGGATGAAACCTTCACTTCGCAAGATTGGTGATAAAGCCCAAAGAGTCTTGTAGAGCTCTGTTATTGGACCAAAAGTTGTGTTTTCCCCTGATCTTCCTCCCCAGTTCGGTCATCTCCAGTTCTGTGGTAGAACTTCCTCAATCACACAATACCACCAACACTGGGAGGGTGAAGGTTAGCATGTGGTTCTCCAACATCACATGTCTGAAATGTTTGGAGGAGGCCACAAACTGCTAATTGTGTTTCATCAAACAACAAACGTCTGTGCCAGATATAATAATAACTGCCTGGCTACTCCATGTTCTTCCTATGAGGGCTTCCTATTTGTAAGCCTTCAGGAATAATTGCCTTTATTGGCCTGCAGGGGGCAAGCCAGAGTACTCAATCCAATATGGCCAGAGAATAAGAACTAATTTAGCTTGGTGTAAGGAAGCATGTTAGCTTCAAAGCTACAAACCCAATGCAAAATGTTTTTTAGGTGATTGAGGTCCAATGTTCTACAAGAATCTGTAATGAAGAGCTTTATGGAGTAATTTGGCATGCTGCTTTACTGAACCAAGCTCTATATGGGTGTTTATTCACCAGATTTGGTGGGAAACTTTGCCAGTTGTCCCCACCCACATCAGAATCTACAAACTCTTACCACTCATATGAGTTATGTAAGTATTGCATGAAATGTTGTATCTAGATATTGGTGATCATGTATATAAAAATGTAATGCTAGGAAAATATGTCAATATTTTTCAGGCATGTGAGGTTTGCAATGGCATTTTGTTTCCATTGCCTCCACTGGTACCTTGTATGAACTGGTAAAGCTGATAGGCCTTAATGCATATTTTCTTGGCTGGGACCAAAGAGTTCACAACTGAAGAATTTCTCAAACCAGTAAACACTCAAAATTCTCTCACATTGCCACAAACTCTGTAACATACTCATGGACTACCTCAGTACATACACCTGCCCATACTGGCTGTTGTATCTCATGTGCGTTTTGTTTTGTATTGTGTGTTTGCCAGTACAGTGAATGTTTAATACAGTGTTTAAAGAACATTGGGTATGTTGCAGTATAATACTGACAGAGGAAAGATGGAAGGCCAACCTCCCCAAGGTGAAAAACATTGTGATCTCTTCTCAATTTAATTCCAGTCAGTTCTATTGTGTTTATAGAGCATGTTTTACAACTGACGTTGTCACAAAGCAGCTTTACAGAATCCGGGTCCAAAGCGAACCAAAGGCGATAGCGGCAAGGAAACCAAGACGCAGAACCCATCCTCCTCTAAATGACACCAGATCACAAAAACAAATAACGAAAAGCAAAACTCTCTTGGACGCTTGGTCATGAAAGCCGTGCTAGTAGAACACTCTTTATCTAAGGAATTATTGTGCGACCGGCCATAATGAAGGAAGGCTGAGATAATCACACTGGTCAGTTATGTAAGAAAGACAGGAAAGGTGAAATTGTAATAATGGACGTTTTGAATAAGCTTTTACCTGAGCAGATTGGAAATGGTGTGGAATGGTGTTCTGAGCGAAAGAAGTTTCTACAGTGTTAAATAGCTCTTAAAGCAAGAAATGGCAGTCGTCCAGTTATGTTGAAATCAATCTTACATAAAATGAATATTTTTTTTCTTCGTGGCCAGTTGTAGCCCGATTTCCTTTTGTTGTTGTTCTTCTGTGGTGGAAGTATAAGAAAAACGACATCAGTTGTCTATGCTAATAGGCTAGCCTGCTAACCAGCGCCTCGCTTCACTGACGTCTTTAATAAAGAGAAAGAATGTGAATAAAAATTCAACAAAACGGAATCGTTGGACAAATCAGAAAATCTACAATCAAAATGTTGCAAAACTGTCTCGATTTCAGGTTTTCAGCAGATTTTCCAGGGCATTTTCTGCTTGCAGTGCTCGTTTTTCAGGCCAACCAAACTTAAACCAAATCACGTCTTGATCCCAATTATTCACCCCAGATAGAAAATGTTGCTTTGCTGTTGCACCCTTGGTGCCTTGGTGCCAGCTTGGTCCACTGAAGTGGTTCGTTCACACACCGCTCCACAGAAAGCACTGACCAATAGACAAGGAGCAGCTGCACATGAGCCTTAGGTCACCAGGCCCAACAGCCTGGGCTGTAGAGCCCATCAGCACTGCTATGTGGAGCAGTGGAGCTGCACTGTGGAGCAGTGGAGCTGCACTCTGAAGCGATGGAGCCCCATGTAATACCTATGGAGTGAGCTGGAGTAGCGTTTGTGGTCATCCAGTATTCCCACATGGTTCGTAAACCATCTGTGTGCAGCTTTCTTGTGATAAGCCCTGACGTTTATGAGATGATGAGGACCATCCGAACACTCTACAAGTCAAGACAACTGGTCAGTGCTATCTTGTAGATCTTTCAGCACTTATCGAGCTGAAGAACATTGTGCTAAAGAATTCTCCTCATCATCAAGAGAAGCAAATTCATCACGGCCGAGCCGAGGAATCCAAATCAAACATCTGGTCAAAGCCGAGAGAAGGAGTTCCATATTTCTTTCCTGAAGGATGTTCTTCCAGTGCAGACCAAGGGGAACAACATGTAAAAGCTATTTTGCACTATAAAGCACACTGAGAGAGAATGATTTACTATAAACTGATTGGAAGTGGCCACAGCGAGACATTTAAAGAGCTGCATGGGGCTACATAAAACTTTATAATTAGCACCCTGCTATTTCCATAAAGGAAACTTGGTCAGCATATGGCTCGCTTGCAAGCTGCAGCGGGGAACCTTCCGAACTCCTCAGCGAAGGCTAAGCAGTGCTTGAAACCGAATCTGCTGTTGTTGTTTGGACAGCGTGCTAAAGTAGTCATTATCCGATCTCCCGTCTTGAAATTTGGCACGTGAGGAGAGGGGGAGCTCCACGCGGAGGAATCGCTTGTGTCGGGGGGGTGGGGTGGATGTTTGGCAGGCAGAATGCTAGCTTTCTTCCTGAATGTGACTAATGTATCATGGCCTGTGTCAAGCTGTGTTTAGGGTCTTTTTAGCATGGGAAAAGCGAGTCTTGCGGTTGATCTTGGCTGTGTCATCACATGCGCCTGAAGATTTGCAATTTCAATGGCTTGACGCTCGCCAAAAATGGCAGGACCCGGTGATGAAACCTATTTCCATTTTTATCACCCGTTTGAACCCGAGCATGTGCACGGCTTGCGGCTTTTCTTTCTCTCTGGCACAATGACGCACAGCAATTCTTCTCTTGCACAATGAGCCTCTTGCTCAACACACCTCACAGGTCAGCATACTTACAATAACACCACATACATGCAGTGAAGGGAAACGACTATTCAGACACTGTTGCTGGTTATGTAACGTACTTCCCGTGCATTTTTTACACATGGGACACTCTTTTGCACCAATGGAAAGCATAAGGCTAAGTGTTTTTGCTAGTTTCATTCCGGTGCATTCGTCATTTCCATGCCATATGTTCATGTTTTCAAAGTAACAAATAATGTTGCGTGTGTTTCCTGCTCGTAGAAGTGGTACTTTTTAAATGAGGCGAGGCAGGGCATATTATTGATGTGTTGCTATTTTTAGGCAGTGTAATGACATTGTGCTTTTGACCAGAAACCTCGTCCACAGTCAGTGGCCATATTATTAAACCTTATTCAAACCGCGATTTTTAGTAACATGCAGGTGCACAACCCTCGCTACAGACACAGGTACATGCTCGAAGTACACTTACTGCACTCGAAAGGTAGAACAGTGCTGCTCCTGTAAACGATGTGCTCACACATGTTCACCTTGTGCACGAGCAGCAGGTTCCGTTTCCTCGCTGGGCACTGATCTGGTTTGCCAGCTAAACACACCATTATAATAGCAGTCCACCATAGAAGGGGGCAGGCTTGTGGGCAGACTTATGGGTGGGCAATATGGCTGGGGGGGGTCAACGATGAGAGACTGGTCAATCCCGGGAATCCCAGTGTTAAAGGTAAGGTAATGGGCCATTCTGATTGGTTTATTGCATGTTATACCCAAAAGACTTCTGAATTTTTATGTGATTTAAATCAGGCGAATGAAGAACCTTCACCTTTTATGGAAACTAGACTTTAGACGTTTTGTCTTGCAGAAAAGTTCCTTTTCCTCCTCTTCATTGGCTGATGAGATTCAATCCTTCTCCAATATCTCCCAGTACATTACTCAGAGAAGATCAAGGTGCTTATTGTTCTTGGTGTAACTCTTGTTCCTGCTGCTGTCGGTTTGTCCTGCAGCCGACCTCTTACTTTTCCTAATCTGAGAAATCTTGCATGCCCCCACCTGTTTGTATTGACACTTCCAGTAGGAACGCTGACGTGACGTAAGCCGGTCAATGACTGGCATAAGCAGATCAGAACATTGGAACAAATACGCACTGTATTTCCACTGTCGCATATCGGCTCAGTAAGGCCTAGACTTCGCTGTTAGTCCATCTGTCCATTTTCCTCTTTTTAATGCCAATGGTTGTTGTTGACATAGCTACTGGTTCATGCACATTAAAAAATGGCGGTTGCAATATTGCTACATTGTCGTCTGCACCAGTTCCACAATTTACTCCTGTCACTTTTGGATTCTCTTGCGCTGGGAAAGCATGTACCCTGAAGCATGTGGACATACAAAAAAGGAGAACCTTCCTCCAGTGATTGGGAACTTTTGGGAACTGATTGGGAAGTCTGAAAGTGTGTATTCAGTGTTAGGAAGATTGCTGTTTGTGGTGTAAGCATCTCAATCAGTGGCCTTTTAAAACATCACATCTTTATGTAGAGTTACATAATTGAGTTTTTTTTAGTTTTTTGCATTTTTTACATAATCTATTCAATAATGTTTTAATGTTTTCAATAATTTTTATTTATTTATTTATTCATTTATTTATGCTGATTTTTAAAAATAATTATTTAATCCTTAAAAATATGTATTTTTCTACCAATTATGTCTTTTTCTGCTTTGTTATCCTTTTTTTTTAACCGAAAAAAAAAAACGTTACAATCATTTAAGTCAAAAGTTAATTATGTATATATAGTCAAATGTTTTTATTTCTTGTTCTGCACACACTACATTTTTAGAGGTAAGCTGACCTATTAGCGTGGCTCACTAAAAAGCCTTTCATCATGGAGTCTTATGTAAGTTACGGCATGGCTTATAAATACAGAAGGACTGATTTACGCATGTTGTGGTTGCTAGGATACACCTCCCCCCCCCTCTCTTATAATTTCTTTCTATTTTCCTAAATGTCAGTGCTCCATGTCATTCTTTTGATTTTGGCCTAATTAAGCCAATGCTTCAAAGGGACTCTAACAATATGTTATTATATTGCTTTTAAAGGCCAAGGACAGGAATAACGTGAGTAACCGGATTACAGCCGGCCTATCCCACCGAATCCCGCCCCATGTTGCCGTGACGAACAATTCGAAGACATATGCATGTGATTTTGTGCGATGAACCCAAATGCACATCTGTACACACATACATGCTGAAGGAACCTTGATGACATAAAAAGCTTTCCGTATACGTCCTTCTGGCCTCCAGCTGTGTGTTTTGCCTATATTTTGTAACCATAGAGACTGTAATGTATCTAACAGGGATGCACAACAATGCTCCAGTTCGGCGTCTCCCCATGGCTTGTCCGACACACTGAACAGGTTTATTTTCGCTACACAGAAATGGAGACTTGGGCAAGGTATAGAAGGAATTTTTAGCAAGTTAGGACACAACCCATAGTGTGTGAAATTAGGGTGTGTAAACACATACACACCCCAAGCGTGTACCAATATGCTGCATGGGTGTGATGGCACCAGAGCGAGTTGCTGGCTTTTGACCTCAGTTTACTCACTTTTGGCAATAACTGTGTTATTTTATTCATGTGGATGTTTAATGTACACATTTGAGTCAAGTTATTGTGTTTTACATTTCTCACTGTGTCCACCGGACCAATTTTCAGACTAAGCTTAGTGATGATTGCCGTCACCCATTCTTGCTTTACTCCGTCTCAATGCTACAGTTGACCATGTGATTTTGGTTCACCGACTGGACAGTTGGCCTCTCAGACACAGTTTTGGATTGATTTCAATTATTTTGGTCCGTTGTTGTTTCAAAAAATTGTTTATCTAAAAGTGTTTCCTCTGGAGTTCCACAAGGTTCCAGTCTAGGACCACTGCTTTTCCTACTGTACATGCTAACACAGTGTAAATCATTGGTGTAAATCATATTTAACAGGCAGTTCACGGATCTTTTGGAAAATTGTTCCTGTAAAAGTGTTTCCTGTGGAGTTCCACAAGGTTTAGGTGTGGGCAGTGGAGGCCTAGTGGTTAGGACGCTGCCTTTGAGACCTGAAGGCTGCAGGTTCGAGTCCCTGGGCACTACTGAGGTTCCCTTGAGCAAGGTACCGTCCCGCTACACTGCTCCCCGGGCACTGTTGGTAGCTGCCCGCTGCTCCACGTGTGATGGGTTAAATGTAGAGGTCACATTTCGTTGTGGTGCTTGAGTGTGTTCACAATGACAGTCACTTTCACCTAATTCTAAGACCACTGCTTCAGCATTGTTCACAAACTATGACATACTCCAAACCGAAGATCCCCAATTATGTCCTTATCTTCTCATAGTCTACAGTTATGTAGCTTAGGGTTATTGCAGCTCCACTGGTTACAGATGTTTTTAGGATGGATTCTAATGTTCTTTTCCTTTTCTATAAGGACCTTTAAACCACCGGTGTACCTCACTGAATGGCATGAACACATATTCCATGCCATTTTCTTCAGCATCCCTTCAATGCCCTACAAAACTGCTCCAAAAGTGGAAATCGGTGATTTGTGATTGTACTTGTTGATTTTACTGCCTTTCACAGTTAGGCAGGTCACATTTGGCACACACGTCTAAGAAGCAACTGAACATTTCTAATGCACGTGTGAAATTTCTACAGCTACTTTTACACCCTTTCTTATCTCAACAACAACAAACAACACATTACTAACCAGGTGTTTGGCTGGTTGGTATTATTCATGTCTGGTTATGATTTGTTTACGGTTTCTCCGTGGTTCCTGTGACTGACCTCTTTCATGATAAAGTACAGCCTTTGTCCACGAACTGTTTTGCTTTAGCTGGACTGTGTTTTGTACAATAAGGAGTGCTTCTTCTGAACGCCAGCGTCCAAATGTGGAACTGCTTGGGCAGACATGCCTGGAAAGGTGTTTTTAGATTCCAACAGCTCACTGACCTGGACATTAGCGAAGACTTTCGTCTGAGTAAACAGCAGCATGCTAATTACTGCATACGGTGACCGACAAAGGAATTCTTCCAAAGATCCCTCTGTGCTGCCTAGACAGCACCCTGCACATTTGTGGAAGCTGCAAAGGCTCAAAAGAGACGTGATAACCATCGGTCTATTGTCCCGTCCCAGGTAAATCGGGGGAAACGGATAAATCATGATGTGACCAGCATCCAGAACGGGGGAACAAAATGGAAAGTTGGTGTAACAGATTCTCCATGCCACTCAAAACAGACCCTGGCAAATTTTGAGGATTTGGACATCAAAGGTCAAAGAGATGATCCGCCTAATTCTGGGTCTCTTCCCACCATCTGATGGCGTTTTGCAGAGGGATGAGATGATAAAAACAATGTCACAGGCCGTGAGGCTAATGGGGAACACGTGTTCATTGGCGCTGAGGAAACTCCTTCAGTAGATATTGGATTTAATGCCACAAATATTGTGTTTCATGTCTAATATCATCATAACCAAAACCACTGTCTGGAATATGTTCTCAGCGTCTCCGGGTTCACTGCTAATTGTACAGATGCGTAAAACTGAAAATATGACTAATTCTCATTTTGCCACATGAGCCGTCCCATCACACACGCAGAGGGTGATCAGGGCTGAATTTCCAGTTGAGTAAGTCAGGATTTGCAGACGCATGTCCTACACGCTTCATTTGTGTGTAATCTTGTGAACAGGAAATGAACGGGATTCAGATAGTTACTGATTCCATTCTGCAGCCTCACCCTCGTTCGCCCAACAGAGCGACGAAAAGGGAGATTTAAGTCCAAGCTATAACTAAACAAAGGATTATGCAAAAATATGCTAATAGCTCCTTAACCCTGTTATTACCAACCTTAGCCCAACATATGCTTTTTTCACTTTTTGCATTGGACCAGTTTTATTATATAGAGTTATATTCATTTATTCAGGAATTACATTTAAATATTTATGAATTTTTATAAATTCAGATTTTATTTATATATTTCCTATTGCCCCCCCCCCATAATTTATATAGTCAGTTACAGTTATATATACAGAGTTACATTTAAATGTATATATCCAGGGTTAAATGTATATATTCAGGGTTAAATGTATATATTCAGAGTTAAATGTATATATCCAGGGTTAAATGTATAAATCCAGGGTTAAATGTATATATCCAGGGTTAAATGTATATATCCAGGGTTAAATGTATATATTTAGGGTTAAATGTATATATCCAGGGTTAAATGTATATATTTAGGGTTAAATGTATATATTCAGGGTTAAATGTATATATTTAGGGTTAAATGTATATATTCAGGGTTAAATGTATATATTTAGGGTTAAATGTATATATCCAGGGTTAAATGTATATATTCAGGGTTAAATGTATATTTGAACTGAAGGTGACTATTTGTCATTGTGAACACACTCAAGCACCACAACGAAATGCAACCTCTGCATTTAACCCATCACACGTGCACACGTGGAGCAGGGTTAAATGTATATATCCAGGGTTAAATGTATATATCCAGGGTTAAATGTATATAATCAGTTACATTTATATATTACAAAAATAGTTTTTTTTAGATATTTACCTTTGTTAATATATTCAAAAGTACATGTATTTATGTTTTTACATTTAAGCTACATATATATATATGCGTAAATATAGTAAATACTGTGTTTACCCTGTGCAGTGTATTAGTGCGGCTGTTTGTCTGTTCAGTAGGGAAACAGCTGAAACAATAATTAAATATTATTTTTGTTATATTATTGTTATTGTCGTTATTTTGTTGGGATATGGGACTGTGGGTCTGTGCAGCTTGTAAAACATTACTGCTTTAATACTGAGGACTTTGAATGTGATGAAAATCACAGAGGCTCTCATAACTACGCCTGAAACGTGTGCTCCCCTTTCTTTACCCAAAGCTATTATTCACCGGGGTCTGTCTACGGGCAGAAGTAAATAGAGTATGTGAGTGGGCAAGTTCAGCTGACGCATGTTCTTCTCCAGCTCTCTTTCTTTTCCCACTGTGTATAAAAGCTACAGGTCATACGATCCTTCTGTGATGCCCGTGGAGTCGTCATAACTGTGCACTTGACTCAGAGTTGCCTGTAAATCCCTAATGCACTCTTTATAAGCTGGGTATGCCAGCAAATGCTCTTCCCTGTCAATGTAAGAAGAGGATGGTGCCATTATGTCTCCTATAGACAGACTTATCTGGCCACGAGGATCAGATCTAACTCCCCACACCATCAGATCTGCTCTGAGTGCCATCATTTACCACAACCCTGTAACACCACGACGATAAACTCTATCCCACACCGTCGTCACGGAGTTTCCGGCCAATCAGCTACATCTTCCATGAGCTACTCAGTGATGTCAGGCCCGTTCTGACCTCTGCCCGTTTTACGGTAACAGGCGGAGGGCTACCTTTCACAACAATGGCTCACACGCTCTTCTGCTGTCCTATTACGGAACGAATGATGTGCTGCACTCACTCTCCGGCTGTATACAAACACACAGCCGCCATTGCATGGCAACCGCCAGAGCCCAGGGCACTGACAGACACCAGTGCTCGCAGCCTGGGCCAAAGATGTGGCGTCCTTGGGTTTGGTGGGGCGGAGCGGCGGCATTTGGGACTCGTTTCTGGCTCACCCAGAAATACCTGCCCCACTTTCCACACCTTCACACACATGGCTGGGGATGGGAACGAGGCCTCATTTACTTCAGGGTCACCGGGCCGAGCTGTTACCGGGGTGGGAAGGTGTAGTTTTGGAAAGATGAAGCTCCCGCATGGCGGATCGTGGACCGTAGCCAGAGTCCACAGACAGATTAAACAACCCTCCTCAGACGGATGGTCAGGTGACCAGGCTGAGATATGGTCTCGTCATCTGGGCATGACTTGCAGAACTGTAGGTGCTGGTTAGGGGCGGTAACGGGGTGCGTTCCCACTAAAACCCAAACAGAAATGTTTGGGCTTTACTGGGGGTGATGTTCATTAGTTTTTACTGCATGTACCATGTTCTCTGCACACAACACACATTTTGCAGGAATTTTTCACCACCCCAACATTTGACAATCCCAAACAGATAAGGTCAACCCCTTCAACCCCCAAGTGTTGACTCCACAGCTATGGTTTTGGTATGCACTCTCAAGTGTTAAACAAATGTACTGAAATGATCAGTTAATATATAACAAAATACACAGTCAGTACAAAGGATTTAGAAAGAAGGAAGAAAGGAGG
>JBBPDA010164656.1:0-18048 GCA_037974385.1 Arnoldichthys spilopterus | reverse complement strand
TGTTTCGTTTCACTGTGTACTGTGTGAACTGTATATGGTTGAAATGACAATAAAAGCCGACTTGACTTAACTTGACTCAGCACTGCCTTAACACTAGCATAGTAATGTCTATGCACTGGTTTTAGGAGTGCTTGAGGAGTGTTGTGGGTGGCCCACCATAGTTAAGAGTTCTGTTGTCAGAACCTGGCCACTGATGGACCATTGACCACTCAACCAAAAAACATAAGGAAGGACAGCAGAGTTACACTGCAGTCAGCCTAGCTACTCAGGTGGCTCATACACAGCATCTCTACATTTGACTCAGCTCTGCAAGAAGTCTTGTGGAGGACTCACATGTAGGAAAAACAGCTCAAAATTAAAATTATTTTGTCAAATTATGTTGGTACAAACACGGTGACTGCATAGACGTGGTAAGAGTTTTCCATCTGTTCCAATACGGCTCAACAGTCTGTTCTAGTCAAAGTACTTAGAGGTCGCTTGTCACCCACCTGAACCTTATCTAGCGGAATCCATTGCCAATAGCAGTGAAGAAGCCTTCCTGGCCTTGCAAATGATCCTAATTTGGCCACAGATATTTCCATGACAGTGAAGCCGCAGAGATTCTGGACTCCTCTAAATAGGCAGGCAACAGATTTTCGTAAATAAAAATTTTCTCTTAACATTTTCTTTGGGGCTCATTCACCAATATTTTTCTAAGGTTTTTTTTTTTAATGAGGAAGAACCTTAAAAACGTCTTTGTCAGATTAGTAACAAATTATTTTGTATAAACATGCAGCACTCAGCTGTGTAAGTGCTCTTGAGTGTATGTAGTATGTGTATTCACATTGGTGAATGTCAGAATCTTTGTGAAAATTGGGTTTTGGGAAGAAACTTTTCCTAAAAACTGTTGATAAATGAGGCCCTATGATTCCTTGAACTTCAAAAAGTCAGATTTTTTTCTTCTTTTTTTCATTTTTCTTTGCATAGAGAAATGTTTCATTAATCAGGAAGTTTCATTAATTTGACTTCAAAAATGTTACTGTGAACATTTTCTGTTAGCTGGGTTGATACACCAGACAACATTAAAAACCTATGAAAAATCAACTGAATAACACTGATTATCTTGTTACGGTGGCACATGTCAGGGGTGGGATACAATAAGCAGCAAGAGAACAGTTAGTTCTTAAAACTGAGGTGTTGAAAGCAGGAAGACTGTTGATGGCAGGACAACTGGGTCAGAGGTTCAGTGTATTGCTATTATAATGGTATGTTGACTGACAAACCAGATCGGTTTTCAGCGAGGAAGTAGACCTGCTCATGTGCAAAGTAAAAGTGCGTGAACACATCATTAACGGGAGCATCACTGTTCCACCTAAGCCTATCAAGTGTCATTGGTGCACTTCAACCGCATATCTGTGTCCATAACAAGCATCATGTGCCTGCACGTTATTAAAATGCACCATTTAAAAATGCTTTAATAATGTCACTGACTTTAGATTTTTTTATTGTTGGACAAAAGCGCAATGTCATTTCAATGGCTTGAAATAGCAATGTGCTAACAGCGCGTCCTGCTTTGTCTAATTCAAACATCACCACTCCTACAAGTGGGAAATGTGAACAACATAATTTGTTTTAAAAATGTGCAAGCATGGCATGAAAATGAGGAATGCACCAGAATTAAACTAGCAAACTTTCTGCTGGTGGCCCCAAGACATCACATTCACATCAGTAACTCTAGACAAGGTGGTAACTGTAACTTACAATGGAACTTTGACCAGACATGATGACTGACCATCACGGTGGACATAACATAATCAAGACTTTTGCTAAAGAAGACCCAAGATGGTTTTGTGTTGATTGCAGAATCTCTACAAGGCAAAAACTGCATTAATTTGCATTAAACCAAATGTCTTTAATTGGGACCTCCAGACATAACTTTATTTGGAGCCCCAGAAACACCCAGTCCACCCCACGCTTGCTTTACTAATGTAACTGTGTGTAACAGCTGCTTTCTGCTGGATAAGATTTACTTTCCAGCTTATATCGATTGCTTGGCACTTTGTGAATAATCAGGACCTTTAGCCCTCTGAAGGGACATTATGGAAAGTGTGAGGCAGCTGTGTGTGAGAGGTGAGAAAGAGCGAGGTTGGCCGTCACTCAGGTCTACAGGGTAGAGCAGAGTGACAGGGCTAACTAGACCTGGGACCAGGCTCTCCCAGCAGGAGTGTGACTGCATCGTTATAACAGAGAGAGTGCTAAGCTCCTTCACTGCCTAACACCTGGACAAAAATAACAAGAGGACTCTACTGCTGAGGCACACGAGGAGGTCAGAGTACCACTATGACACTGTTTTAAAGGACAGAGGCAAATCACTGTAGCATGATACAGTTCTGACAGCAATTACATAATGCCAGTCTTTTGTGTTTTTGTGGACATTTACTGGCCAGTTTTTATGAAACTGAAAAAGAAATGAAAAAGATCTGCCTTGTGTGTCTATTGAATGACCCTGAGTATCCACTCACCATTCGGTTTATTAGAAAAATGACCAATCCTTTGTGTTTTTGTATTCGTTTACTGGCCAGTTTTTAAGAAACCCTTGCCTTCTGTTTTCACTAAATGACCACTTTATTACAAACCCCTACTTTGTGTTTCTACTGATTGGCTACCTTAGAATTCCCTAACTTCTGTTTTGACTAAATTGTCATTTTATTAAAAAAACAAAACAAAACAGAAAAACTGAATTCACCTTGTGTTTTCACATAGTGTCCACTTTATTGGAAACCCTGCCTTCTGAATGAAGACTTTATTAGAAACCTTGTTTCTACTTACTGGCCACTTTACGAGCTCCACCTACCTTAAAGGTCAACTACAGACCTTATTTCTGGAAAAGTTGGGACATTTTGTAAATTGTACCAAAATCAAAAATCTGCATTTTGTAAATATCTCTTGAATCGACACATGTACAAAGAAATGTAATTTTGCAACTATGAGCACATTTTGAATCTGATGTCTGTAAAACACTCAAAAAGATGTGGACATGGGCAAAAGAAGAGAGAACATTTTATAAACTACTCAAGTTTCTGAAACAATAAGCAGGTGAACTGGTAACAGGTGAGGGTGTCATGATGGGGTACAAAAAGAACCTCCACCAAAGGCTCAGCCGTTGCAAGTGAAGCTCACCACTGTGTGCTAAACTTCATGAAAGACATCTTCAAAAGTAAATTTCCCACTATGTAAATACAAGACCATACATCAGATCTTTGCAGAAATGGAACTGAGTTCTCTGGGCCTAAGCTCATCTTAGATCAGTACCAAAAGACAGTGGAAATGTGTGTTGTGGACAAATGAGTCCACATTTCAGCTTTTTTGGGGGATAAATGGATGTTGAGTTCTTGGTGAGAAAGACAAAACCTACCATCCAGACTCAGGAAATGTGCAAAAGTCAACATCTGACATAGTCTGGTGCCCACCTCATGGGTGGTTTGCATATATATGTGAAGGTACGATTGGCATGGAGGCATATACCGTATTGGGATTTTAGAGAAACATATGGTGCCATCAAGGTGATTTCTTTTTGTAGGAAGTCTGTAATTATTTGAGTGAGATAATCCCAGGCCTCGCTTTTCACATGCTACAACATTATAGCTTTGTAGACACAGAGTGCATGTGCTTGACTGACCTGTCAGCAGTCCAGATCTGTCTCTTATTGAAATGTATGGTGCATCATGAAGAGGAGAATCAGACCTATGCTGACCATAAACTTTAGAGCAGCCTTGTGGTATTAAGCCTTGAGCAAGTCTTGTAGCAAACACTGTAGGAAAAGATTCCACCTGCAAAACTGCAACAATTTGTATGCTCTGTTTCCAAGAAGCGTAATTAAAAACCAACTGATTCAGCTTATTCTGAGTGTGTTGCAGGGATCAACATTTAGAATTTGTTTATATTCACAAAAAACATCTTTTCTTTGAACAAATCCTATATTGTCTTTACTGCATGTTACAATATGTTCCAACTTTCCAAAAGTAGGGCTTGTATATATTGTATGTTTTGCTGGAGAAATGGCTGGTTGAACTCTACTGCATCCCTTCTGATAGTGGTCATATATGTGGGGAAGAGTGGCTTTGGGCTCAGAAAATTATTAAAGGGCAGGAGGTTGGCTAACACAAACCGTGCATCAACAGATGACCTACAGTACACCAGCAAGGTGGACGTATAAAGCATGGGCTTAATAAAAAAAACAGGTGTAATTCCATTGACTTTAAAGTTTTCCTTGGGAAGGATCTTCACTTGCAGCGGTGGTCAGACAGCAAACAGAACAGCAGCCGGTGATGTAATCAGTCTGGGGAAGTGATCTGAACAGGATCTATTACACTGTCATGATATTTTCTGTAAGCGCTTTGTTGAGTATTGTTCTAGCACGCTGAGCGTATCATAGGATTAGATTACAGTTATTTTCTCACCTTTTTTTACGCAGCTACCGAGAAACAGACCATCCGCTGCCCACGCAGCCAGACGGAGACAATACAGCAGCCTTTATAGGTCTCAGTGAGGACCAATATCATTTCTATCATGTCACCTTACCATCCATTTGTGTCACTCTACATACCTGCAGGTCCACAACTCATGAATATTCACAAGTGCAAAATCTCAAGGGAACTTGGTGCCATTTCTCGAATCGCATATTAAGTAGGTGAGAACAAAGCCGGCAAGTTTTTGTTTTATTCATGAAGAAGCAGGTATTGTTACCTTGCTGTTGTTTTTTATGATTGTGTCCTGTAAATTGGTGGTTTTGTGTGCATTTACCGAATCATCAGTCACCCGGCTCCATGCACTGAGCCAGAGCACTCAGGCATAATTAACTCCGGCCCAAAAACTCCCTCCCTTTTTTTTGGCGCGCTTGATATCATCAGTGGACTCTTCTAGAAACCAGTGGCGCACATTAACAAGTGGCAAAACTCCTGGGAATGTGATTCCTCACTCATTCGCTCCATTTGGGCCCTGGTTTGAAAGTGAAAGAGAGTGTGTGTGTGTGTGTGTGTGTGTGTGTGTGTGTGTGTGTGTCTGTGTGTGTGTGTGGGTGATGAAAAACAACGGTGCTTTTTCACCCTCTCCATCATTTGCTTTTTAAACCATTTCGAAGTTGTAATGAGCGCTGCAGATATGTAAAAAAAAATGGAAGTTTTCTGTTGCCGGTCGTAGGAGGGCTGAGTCAACACGCAGAGATGGAACTTCTCCAGTGTCTTTCTGTGTGTGTGTGTGTCTGTGTGTGCCTCTCAGTATGGCACTCTCCCCCGCTAAAACTCCACAATCACCATCTGTCAGCCATGACACATCAGTCCCTCAGAAGTCGCAGCACTGTATTATAGTGCAACTGCGGGAAAAAACAGGCTTCTAGGTTGCAGACGCCTTCGTTTAAGATTTTTTTTTACTTCAGTATGACGGACCATACGGTGAGTGCATACTGCTTGGCATATCATGAGTGAATGTACTTGCAAATCTCTACAAATTATGGCAAAGGTTTTTCCTCTATTGTCTTTAAAGTGAAAATGACTTATTTTGTCACTGTGAACACACTCAATCACACCAGAACAAAATGTAGGTTTTGCATTTAATCCATCACATGTACACAAACGGAGCAGTGGGCAGCTATGAAAAGTGCCTAAGGAGCAGTATAGTGGGATGGTACCTTGCTCAAAGATACCTTAGTGGTCCCGGCTGGGACTTGCAACCACTGGCTTCTAACATTTTCTGAAAAATTTGAAACAAAATCATTCATAGTGGTTTGACATGACACGGTTCATTTTAGAGAAAGATGCCAAGTCATATTTTTTTTTTACAGTAGTGTTGACAGGAATTTTGCTTCTGAAAGTTAAAAACTGTTGCATAAAATGGTTATGGCTACGTTGCCTAATGCCTAAAATGTTTTATTGATAATACAAAGCCCATTACCAGAAAAAAAACCAACATCTTTGATATTAATTTACGTAAACCTTTTTTTTAACTGGCAAAAGCACAAATATCTGCAATACTTCTACTAACAACACTCAACAAAAGCTGGGACACAGTCAAAAGAAGACAAAAAGTGCACAGACTGTTCATACAAAACCAGTTTGGAAAACTAATTTGTAGCAGGTGAAGTATCATGATTGGCTATAAAAAAGACAGACTCAGGCTCCATCATGCTACTGTGACAAATATAACCACATTTTAGCTTTTACGGACAAAACAGACATCACGTTTTCTGTGCCAAAGATCCAGATTGTTACAACCATCCAGATTGTTATCAGGTGCAAAAGCCAGCATCTGTACTGGTATGGGGGAATCAGTGCCCACTGCATGGGTGAGTTAACATTGACTCTGAGGCCTATATTAGGATTTTAGAAAGACATACGTTGTCATCAGGGTGACGTCTCTTCCCAGGACTATGCCAGACTACATTCTGAATGAGCTACAACAGCGTGGTGTAATAGACACAGTGTGCTTGGTTGGCCTGCTGCCAGTCTAGATCTATTTTTGATCAACATTTTTGGCTTAATTTCAGTGACATTTGCAAGACAACATTTTCTTTATGTCAAAAAGATAGAGCATGAAACAGTGTACCTCGGTCCTAGAGACCCCCTGACCTGCACATTATTAGTTGTAACTAATTATTGTCTTTATTCTTTTGGATCATTTGTGTTACATTACTGATTACATTACGGGAACCAAACGTTTTCCAAATCGTTTTATTTTTTTTGCTCATTTGTGACTCATAACAGTTTGAACAGACCATATAACATGGAATCTTTTCAGTTCTGATTTGGGACAATTTTCTATGTGGTCCTACAATAGATATAGGTGTGATTTTTGCAGTTTGACCTCAGTCTTAACAGTCATATTGGAAATCATGCAGTTTTTACATCAATAGACATTTGTTACAGTTCTGCTCTGGCAGGAGTCATTCTAAATGCAAACATAGATGCCAGCTAAGATGGAGGTGGTCAGGGGAAGGTGTTAGACCTCATAAGTATTTGGGGTGACAGATTTAGTTAAAGGTTTCCCTTGACATCCTGAAATGACTGATGAAATCTCTTTCAGTGGAGCCATTCACATCACGATCTCACCACGTCTGGCTCTGACTCTGCATCGACACACACCTCAGTGCAGAAGCAGCAGCCATTTCTCCACAAAAAACATTAATTAAAAATTTGGCTCTCTTTCTCCCAACCCTGGTCCTTGTTATCCTCTGCTCATGAATTTGCTGGCTTCCACTACACGTCATCTTTCAAATGTAACCGCAAACCCTCAATGTTTACTTCCAAATGACTGGATGCATGTAAGGTCTTTGCTATTGTTCTTTGGTGTTAGCAGGTCAGTTCAGGACTATAACTAGTTCACATAATGGGCAGTGGTGGGCTTGTGGTTAGGGACTTGCCCCTGTGATCGGAGGGTCGCTAGTTCAAGTCCCGGAACAGGTACCACTGAGAAATCCTTGAGCAAGGTATTATCCTGCTACATTGCTTCCCAGGGTACTGTTGATAGCTGTCTCTTGCTCCACATGTGTATGGTTTAGATGCAGAAGTCACTTCATTGTGGTGCACTTTGTGTGATTGGATGTGTTCACAATGACAAATCATCACTTTCACTTGTTGTTTTCACTTTACTTGTTTGGTTTGCTAAACACAGGGCTGGAAATTGGACTGAAGGTCTGGATTTGAAGACCTCTGTCATAGAAAACCTCTTTTGGTTCCATAAGGAAACTTTCAGTGGATGATTCACTGTGTGAGTGAGGAAAAGTTTAAAGAACCTCATTAATGTTAAGATTCCACAACAGTTAAAGGATGTGCTCAGAAGTCTCTGTTCAAGCTCCTTGAGGAACCGTTCATTTTTAAGAGTGTAGGTGGACCGCTGAAGATTACACGTGGCTACCTTCAGTGTTTGCCGTGTTATTATACTCTGCTATGTACTAAAATCTTTCCAAAACAACAACCCAGCCAGCATCAAACAACCCTCAAAAGTCCAACCCATCAATCAAAAGTGACTCGGCATTAGCAGAAGACTTCAAGTGACAGTATTTATTTCTGGTCATGTCTCAATTCATAGCCCTCCCTGCTGAATATTAATGCTTGTTCTCCTAAGAGCACAGGTTAACGTCTGGTCATGTCCGATGAATAAGTTAAAGCTCATGAATAATGCACAGTCGCAAGCACTTTTCTGACTGTGTGCTGTCGGCCAGGTTTGTTTTCAGGTGCTGCGGGGGTAATGTGGCTGTCACTACAAATTTGGGCTGTCCTGGCACAGTTCAGTTAAGGACTGTGTCCACGTGAGCATATGATAAATTTGTGCAGAAACACTAACAAAACAAGATTCTGAAAGTTTCTGAGAACATCCAACACACTGTAATCAATCAATGACCGACAGTGTCATTAGGCCTGACTGCACAGAATGTTTTATGAATAGCCCAGGTTTCTAAATAAAACTGGGTTTATTCTTGTGTTATTTTTAATTCAGAATTAATTGATCCGTAAATCTACATAGAAACAATGCCCCATCAATAAAAATGACTTCCTATCCTAACCAGATTGATTATCCACTCAGTGGCCATCTTGGCAATGCACCCAGGCAGGTGTTTCCTTCGTTTAATTGGGAGGGGCCTAAAATGGTTTAAGAATCTATATGAAATCATTGGTAAAATCAAACAAATATTAAAGAATTTATGGAATTTGGTTCAAATAACACACAGTTCCCCATAAACAGACACCATGCTGAACTTTACAAGCTCTCCCATTCATTTTTCAGCCTATGAACTCTCCCCTCCTTTATAAAGTCTCTGACTGTACATGTAGGACTTGCCAACTGAAAATTGTCATATTTCATGCTGCCTTGGGCCCATAGTCAGCTGTGATTGGCTTCAGGTTCCCTGTGACCTGAAATGGAAGAAGCGGTTTAGAAAATGGATGGATGGATGGATGGATGGATGGATGGATATTTCATGCTGTCAGCTAGCAGGGCATTTTATTCACCTGCAGCACTAATGCAGTGATCATATTTTTTTCATTTTTAGATTAGAATGAAAGGTTGTTACATTGTTTGAAAAGCTGGGGGGCAGTGAAACGCACTTGAAATGGAGAATAGTTGTTATACTGTAGGACTAGAGAACCAAGTTTGCCAGTAAGTGATGAGCCATGCAGTCTAGAAAAGAGTCGTTGGACTAATAGCCACCTTCTTGTAGCACAACAGATCAAATGAGTGAAATTATGTTTCAGACTGCTGTCTCGCACTAGTAAAAGTTTCAGATGGAGGCTGACTTTGTGCATGTCTTAATCTTAAAGTGACATTTTCTCCCCAAATTTAGTTGCGTTCAGTTCCAACAGCTATGACTGACCCTCATCACACAGTACAACCAACACTGGGAGGGTAAAGACTATACACGTGCTTCCATTCAAGTTATTGAACAGCTCATTGCAGTTGGCAGGAACATGAAACAACAAACCTGTTATGTCAGCTAACAGATGCCTGCACTAGTTGGAGTGATAAGTGAATAGTAAAGGCCATCCTATCCACATAGGTCACTTTTACTCAGATGGCTGTGGCATCGCTGGTGTCATCTCTCATTTCTTGCCATATTTGTAATATATATATATATATATATATTTACATTTATTCATTTGGCTGACGCTTTTATCCAAGCCATGGAGCAGAGTAGTGGGACAGTACCTTGCTCAAGGGTACCTCAGTAGTGCCTGAGCCGGGACTTGAACCTGCAACCTTCAGGTCCCCAGCGCAATGTCCTAACCACTAGGCCACCACTGCCATATATATATATATATATACAGACACACACACATTACACCAATTAGCCATAACATTAACACCACCTGTCTAATACTGTGTGGGTCCCTTCTGCTGCTGAAACAGCTTTGACTGTGGTGTTCTGACCTCTTTTTATCAGAGTCACCATTAACCACACCAGATCAGCTGGACTAGCCTTCACTTACCACATGCGTTAGTGAGACTTTGGTGCCCATGACTCTGTCATCAGTTGTCCTTCCTTGCATCACTTTTGGTAGGTACTAACTACTGCACACCTGGAACACTCCACAGGACCTGCTGTTTTGGAGATTCAGTTACGTAAAGCCCTTGTCAGAGTGGCACAGATCCTTATGCTTGCCCATTTTTCCTGCTTCCAGAACATCATCTTTACGAATTGACTGTTCAATCCCTACCTAATATATCCCACTCCCCTGAACTGGTACCACTGTAACAAAATAACTAGATAGTCAATATTATTCACTTTACCTGTCAGTGGTGTTAATGTTATACCTGATCAGCAAATATCCAAGATTCCTCATATGTACCATAAAGTGATTCTGATTCAGCTCACTCCACGACTGCTTCTGTTTCTATGGACTTGTGTGAATGGCCACTGTAGTAAAAAAAAAAAAATCTCTGCTCTTCACTATATTTGTGTAAACAACGTGAAGGCATGGGGTGTGGGGTTGTGTGTGTGCGCTCTGATAGTTGTGATAAAGGAGGAGCTGAATCATGCACTACATATTGCCCGGAGTGCTGAGAAGTGCAGAAGTAATTGGGCTGCAAAAAGCAAGTGCATGAACAGCTTCCATGAATGTAAATTCAAAGCTACAGCTTTCTGTGGACCTAGATAGATGCAGCATTTTGCCTACTCTGGCTTTCAGCCGAACATCAGTGAATTAGATGGAGAAAATGATTATGATAAACAGAATGGAAACTAGCAATGGAAGTCACTGAGATTCATTTCTCATTTCTCTGTTTACCCTGTTTGCTGAAGTGATTCTGCTAAGGAGCATTTTTTCTTTTTTTTTTAGTTGCAAAATTTATCAACAAAAAAACAATAGAATTTTAAATATATTTTGTGTTACTTATTTGCAAAAATTAAACATTTTCGGTTGTGCTCATTAATGCATGAAACCATGACCAATGGAACTGACTGGTTCTCGCATGGCTCCCTTTTGCATGAAATTTGCCATCTCAGTTGTGCATTCTTCTACAACTTTTCTCTGATTTTGCACCATCGGTGTGAATTTTGCACCGTTATATCCTGAACGAGAGTGATGCAAAATTCACTGAAGTGGAAGCAGACCCTGAGGGGTGCAGTGTTGTACTACAGAATACTCCATAGCATGGCAAATAGCATATGATATGGTAACTTAGATCAGGATTCCTCTATAAAACACTTATTTAAGGAATATGATAGTACATTTACAGAAGATTTTACAGTATAAAAGGTTTACACTGTTAAAATAAAAGAAATATTTTTTTTTCTAGTTTTTATTTTAAATCTGAGCTAACTGCTCCTAATGCCAGTGAGTAAGAGTGTGTGTGTCCCAAGCAGTAAACTCTATCTGCCTTCTGAGTCTTGGTGCACGCCTGCAGTCAAGCGGGGGAAAGGAAGCCGTGTCCACGAATGAGTGATTAGCTGAGTGACAGAGATACCCGCAGGCTGTGTTTGTGTGCGTGCCTCATGTCCAGCATTGGTCTGAATGAGTGCCAGCGTGCAGGACGAACTGCCCTTAAATGCTTCCACTCCAGTGGCTGTGCGTCTTTGCCCTGGGCTGCTTTGCAATGAGTATCAGGACATATGCCTCCAATCATTTATCCAGAGAGACACAGAGAAACAACAGGCTGACTTGAACCTTTTTTTTTTTTTATCATCGGACATGCTGATTTTTAGTCAGAGCCATGGTCAGATGGTTAACCATTAAGCCCAAATGTTGGTTAACACTAATACAAATTAATACAAAGTTCACTTTGTAACATAAAAAATGTTAAATAATTGTCAATTTTTTATTAAATATTTAAGCAATGCAAGGGCAACTGAAGATTTCACGTTTGTAAAAAGAAAAAAAAGAATTAAAAAACGATATTTGCATATGATTGCAAGGTACTTTTGCCCTCAGAATGTGAAAATGCCATTTTGGTCAGTGGGTATAATCATTTTATTGCAGTTTGTAATGTAATATGGCCATCCTTCAGTAGCCATCCTGCCATCTGGTTAAATCTACCAACCTTCCTACCTACCTCCCAACAGTGGTGCTTGAAAAGAGTGCTTGAACGTTTGTCAGCATTTTAGAATTTTCTATTTTTTCTGCATAAATATGACCTAAACCATCATCAGATGTTCAGTCCTAAAAGTACATAAAGAAAATATTCTGAAGGAAATTATCCAAAATGATGTATGTCAGTAGCAAATGTAAGTGAATCTTTGCTTTCACTTTATGACCTTAAAGATCCTTGCACGCCTTGCTCTTGGAGTAATCTTTGTTGGTCAGGCACTCCTGAGAAGAGAAACAATGGTTTTGAATTTCCTCCATCTGTACATAGTCTGCCTGACTCTGGATTAGAAGAGCCCTGAATCTTTAGAGATCGATCTGTTTTCTTTTTTCCAGCCTGTAAGTTTCTTGAACACTGTAATATTTAATATTTTTCTTCAACAATTAATTGACCAAGTATAATATTTTGGGCTCATTTGTTTAATTTGATTCTTTCTTTCTTTCTTTAATTAGCAAAAATCTTGCCCTGAATTTGAAAGTCATATTTACGCAGAAATGTTTTAGAAAAACAGTATAAAAAAGGTTCACAAACTTTCAAGCACCACTGCCTTTAAATGTAGGGATCCACCAATTTGGGATTTGTAGGACGATGCTTGTATCCAATAAGTTTTATGTATATGCCATACAAACACATCTGTCCCTGCTTAATTGTGCTTCAGTTCTGCACAGCTACCGTGTGCAGAAGTTATTAGCTCATATCTGTCAGGGCTGGGTGCATGTTTTCACCTAAAAACAAGAATCAGAAAACATGCCAGTATCTCCCCTGGCAAGACTGGTTGGCAGGCGCTGGTGTGAATGAGAGACTGTTGACAGCTGTCTGGGTCGGGAGGCTGCTGTCTCCGACTCAGAGCTGCTGACCCTGACTGTTGAGATAAAGACCACAGCACATGGCCAGCCTGCTCCAGCCCTTGGCTATGGGACGAGTAGACAGCAGAGGACAGTCTGACGGCCATGGGCAGCCAAGGTCAGCAGGACTGTGGGATGTCTGTGTGGATGGGGGAAGGACAAACGGAGGGGAATGAGGGGAAGGGAAAAAAATCCTCACTGAGAAACATCTGAGGGAGGTTACAAGGACAGCTGGTAAAGTTACAGTAGATACTGATGCATAGAGGTACGACAGGGATGGAGTGCAATATTGAGCAGAAAAGTCAACACAGTCAACAGATTCAGTTAAAAAAAAATTATATATATATATAAAACCTATTTCAAATGTATTTTTGCATGTTGCAAGTCATTTAATCTAGTGAAACTGTGAACATTTTTTTTCCTATTTTAAGAAATAATGAATATCATTTTAGCTGTTTTCATTTATTTATTTATTTATGAACTCATTTTCCAAACCGCTTCTTTCATTTCAGGTTGCAGAAAAGCTGGAGCCAAATCCTGGCTGACTATGGGCCCAAGGAGGGGTACACCTAGGACAGGAGGCTCAATCATAGCAGGTCTAGCTGTTTTCAAGAAATAATTATTAATTATAATTATTTTTCCAATAAAATAAGAATTACAGCAGACAAAATAATTAAAACAAGTGAAAATATTTCTAATAATCTGGAGTGGCTTGGAATGAACAGTACTTCAATACTTTAGAGAGAGAGAGAGAGAGAGAGAGAGAGAGAGAGAGAGAGAGAGAGAGAGAGAAGCAAGAGAGAAATATTACACATTTAGCTTACCAAGTTATTATTTTTTCTTTTAATATGAATTATTGATTATGGTTAATAAACATGGACAATTTGGAGGACGAAGTTGTGTTACTCAGCTTTTTTGTTTAACTTGTTATGAAAAGTGTATCTACAATCAAATTAGTTCTTGTATTGTGAACCTTAGCTTGTGCATTGTATTGTACTGTGGTTTAAGCCTGTTTGCCCAACTCTAGTGTTTCAGAGTCACATTCAGCAAACTTTATTGATCCCGAAGGAAATTGTTAGTTACAACAGCTCAGACAGTCAGAAAGCACAGGTAAGCATGAAGAAAAATAAAGTTAAAAAATTCTCTATGCTATATATACATTTATTACACCATATACTACATGAACTATAACTTTATACTGTGTAAACAGCTTTATGAACAGCATTGTGCTTTAGGTAGGTTTGACCCAACAAAGCAGAATCAAATATCCTTCTATGGCACCAGTTCAACTGGATGCTGCCAACTACCCTCTGCTAATGTTCATCTATCAAACGAGAACGTCACAGACATGTCCTTGGCAGTGCACCCCTGGGGCTCCACCTCCCCTGAATACTTACACCTGTCCACACACCTGTTCAGTATTTCACACTGATGGTCTTCAGCATAAAAAATATATATCTGAAAATGCCATTTTGGTCAGTGGGTATAATCATTTTATTGCAGTTTGTAATGTAATATGGCCATCCTTCAGTAGCCATCCTGCCATCTGGTTAAATGTACCTACCTTCCTACCTACCTCCAGACAGTGGTGCTTGAAAGGAGTGCTTGAACGTTTGTCAGCATTTTAGACTTTTCTATTTTTTCTGCATAAATATGACCTAAACCATCATCAGATTTTCAGTCCTAAAAGTACATAAAGAAAACCCAAATAAATGAATGACACAAAATATAATTGGTCATTTATATTCTGAAGGAA
This sequence comes from Arnoldichthys spilopterus, assembly GCA_037974385.1. NCBI lineage: Eukaryota > Metazoa > Chordata > Actinopteri > Characiformes > Lepidarchidae > Arnoldichthys > Arnoldichthys spilopterus. The sequence continues at coordinate 3,396 of JBBPDA010164656.1, read as the reverse complement.
ATTATCCAAAACTGTGTATGTGTCAGTAGCAAATGTAAGTGAACCTTTGCTTTCATTTTCTGAGATCCTTTATGACCTTAAAGATCCTTGTTTGATCTGATTTCAGTGTCACTTCGTACTTTGCAAGACTTGTCCTGACATAAAATTACAGAACATTCTGGTATTATGCATTATGCAGTACTGTGTGCAGCAGGTTGATGGCAGAAAACAAATCATTAACATTTAACGTTATAATAGTTATATATTAGATCAATGTAACCAAGACGGTCCTAAAGTGCAATGTGCATCACTGTAACCCAAGATAGTCTTAAAGTGCAGAGTGCATTCATGTAAACAATGTAAACAATTCTTTAGTCTTATTGCTTTATACTGCTCATATAATGTGTTACCAGTTCATACGATACCTATGAGGGATGTAGGAATACAGTATATTGCATCATGTCAAACTGTATCATAGCATAGCACAAAGCACCAGACTGCAGACTTGAATGCATGAGTAAACATTACAGACAGTGAACACTGACACGTTAAGATATAAGATGATAAGGCACATCATCATCCACTCCATATTTTTTGCAAGAGCTGTGGTAAATCACAATTAACCATTGTGCTGTACCAAACCAAATTCCAAATATTTACATTTTGAACACCCTTATATCTCGTGGCCTTCAGAAAAGTGTGAATAATTTTACAATTTTTTCCTATCTTTCCAATTTTCTCTCCAATCGTTTGTGTCTCATTGCATTCACCAGGATGACACCTCTGAGGCTTAAACGGGCCATCTCCACCTCGAGAGCTGGATTCTACAGTTGTATAAGATGATTCTTCTGATCTTTCCTGCGTCCAACACATCAACTTCAAAAACTGACTGTTCACTTGGTGCCTAATATATCCCACCCCCTGACAGATGCCACTGGAACAAGATAATCAATGTTATACACTTCACTCGTCAGTGGTTAATGTTGTGGATGAAAAGTGTATGTCCGACTTCAGGGGAACTTCTGAAGGTCCAACAGCGTACAGGGATTGAAGGTAAAGTTCAATCAAATTTGACTCTTTTTAATAAACTAATGATCCGATTATAAACCAGAGCTAAATGATGTGACTGCTTAATGTTACTATTTCATAGTATTATGAGCACTTTATATTGCAGATAAACTGAGAAATCTATTAGACACATGTCAGCACTTGGTTACGAAAGCAATTGCAAGCTTAACTGTGGAACTGGCTTATTTAACAGTTAGCAGACTAAGAAACACTAAATCTAAATACATGAAATAAAAAAGGACTTACACAGTTGGTAAAACAGCAAGAAAACAGCAGAGACTTCAACAGAGACCAGACAAAAGACAAGGCCACACACGGGGGATAAATAAAGCAAACAAGATGGCTGTTACCTGGGAGGGGGAGGAGCACAGAGGCTGACAAGACTCACAATAAGGGCAGGGCTAAGGCGGGGCAACAGATCACATGGAACAGAAAGGTCTACATGCTGCAGCCAACCCCCCACAGGTTCTTGAAAAATATACTGAGAAACAATTCACAGGATAGTTTAAGATAAAATGAATGTAACATTTGAACTTAAAGTACCACAAAAAGGCCAAATTAGTCAGCTAAATCTGCTGTTCCCCCTGTCTTAGAAAAACAACAGTGTAGGCTACAACTAAACAGGGATGGGGAATACATTAAGAGTTAAATATATGTTTGAGGAAAACAGCAGTGTTTCTGCTTGCCTGGGTGTCTATGTCCCAGCTGTTTTCCAGCTGTTAATTGTTGTTTCATCTCAGCTATTTTGAGACTGTTTATTGACTTTTCTCAGGCTTTGTACTTGGGTATGGAGGAACAATGGGGACAATTTCCTTCCAAACACCCACACTTACATTTACCTCAATACGTACTGATGATAATGGATATATATCACCTTCTGTTTGTTGTGAAATAAACACATGACTGTAAAATCTAACAAATGGAAAAAAATAACGGTGGTCAGGCACTTAGGCTGTAATGTAGCAGGCCTACTGACAACATTAAAACCCATCATGGTCACTGGCTGCTGTTGCTGTTGCTGTTTTGGCTTTTGTACCATTGTTGGAAGCCTTGACTCCCAAGACAACAGTCATTTCAGAGAGGAGCATGTCCAGCTCTTGTTGCCATGTTCCTGGTTTCCAATAGTTGGTTAAACATTAACTAGTGTCAAAATCTCAGATATTACAGTACACACCCCAATCACCACTATTAGGCGGCTGTTCAATTGGGCTGGAGCATTTTTGGTCATTTTGTTAACCAGAGGGATGGCAGCCCCCTCACCACCCATCAGATCTCCAACTGGGTATAATGTTTATTTGCACTTGTTTTCTTATTTTATGCTAATCTACATCTGTACATATGTAAAGGGTCACAGACACCACACAAAGGTCATTTTAGCAAATGTAAGTGTGCACAGGCCAAGATTCAAATCTGGTTAATAATAATCTCAAATAAAGTTGGCTTTGGGATCGTCTCTATCTTTGGGGAATGCATGGATATATTTAGTGCTTCGTGAATCTGGGCTGTGATCAGTTGGGGTGCAGGTGTTTGGTGGAATATGGAGGTCATTCCTGTAGTGAACCCAATACAAGTGAAATCCTCCAGTGAGTGCACTGATGCTGTATCTACTCAGCTGTGGCTTCTACTGAGTAAGAGCCATGACAGAATGAATTCCCTCAGTTTCTAATAACTGATAGAGTGGCACTCGAACTGTGCTGGAGCAGCATGCAGCGCTTGATGGAGTCAGTGGTTATAGGCTTGAAACAAACCTGATCTTTGTCACTCGTAAATCTCCAGAGTTTGCTATGAATCCTACCCAGGGCTGGAAGTATATGGTGGGTGATTCCAAAGGCCTGATTCTGACAAGGGGCCCTCGAAGGACACTATCTAAAAATATTATATAACACTGGGGCTCAGAATTCTATTCTTTCACAGGGCCTCATCATTTATAGGGGAAAAGGGCAGATTGTGGGGCTGATTTTGTTGCTTTTTTAAGCATTATACTCCTTTTGTGACAAAATATGCTCTGGTTACGTTTTTCTTTTTTTTGGTTTTGCTGCTTGTAATCAAGACATAGTCATTTTCCCAATTATGGCTTCACGCTTGAGCCCTCCTGCTAGTTTTGCTGCTCAGGTACTGCAGATATTACTGATATTTTGATTCTGACTTATGTTTAAAGTAAACACTTTGCCATGTAACATCATGAAACACCTATTGGAGTCTGTGTGAGTCTGGAGGATGTGTGTGTGAGTTTACAGTGACTTTAGCAAAGAAACCAAAATGAAAAATGCAGTCCATCCATCCATTTTCCAACCACTTCTTCCGTTTCCGGGTCACGGGGAAGCTGGAGCCAATCCCAGCTGACTGCGG
>JBBPDA010164600.1:0-18051 GCA_037974385.1 Arnoldichthys spilopterus | reverse complement strand
CTCTCTCTCTCTCTCTCTCTCTCTCTCTCTCTCTCTCTCTCTCTCTCTCTCTCTCTCTCTCTCTGTCTCTCTCTCTTCCTCTCTCTCTCTCTCTCTCTCTCTCTCTCTCTCTCCTGCATAACTTGAGTAAACATGGTTAGTCATTGTGAGTCAAGTGCAGCATCTGCATCTTCTTGATCTACCTGTACTGGTGAAAGCCAGGTAACAGTAGTGTTTACCCTGAGCCTCACTGTCACTGTTGTTAAATTAAACCACTGTTAAAGTATAATAATAATAATAATAATAATGTTAATAATAATAATAATAATACACTTTATTTGTAAAGCACCTTTCATACATTTAAATGCCACTCAAAGTGAGATTGTCAGTAAAAACACATAGTAATTAAAGACAATTTAAAATAAAAAATAAAAAGTTTTACACAGCGGGTGATGTGGGATTAAACAGCACCATCGCTGAAAATGGCACGTAGTAGGCCAGTCCCATGGCGGCTGAAGCAGACCAATCTGCGATGGGGTTTGACTGTGATAATGGGGTATAATGAATGATCAAATGTGACAGATGTGTCACAGCAACACCATAGTAACAGCAAAATCAGAAGCAGGGAGCACACACACGGAGGGCTGTGAGCAGTTAACACACACACACACACACACTAAGAGGCGGTGAGCACACACACCCAGAGCAGTGGGCAGTCAGATGGATCCCTGCTGCTCCACGTGTGGTGGGTTACATGCAGAGGTCATGTTTCGTTGCCCGTACTCGCGCCTACTTCCTGATCCGAAACCACGACGTTGTGGTTATGTCTCACCAACCACTTAGTCCTAACACTGTGACCACAATGTCCACTTTATGACCAACAGGAAAGTCAAAGCCCTTAGACTCACCGGCTGGTCTTCTCCCGCGCCCGCTCACCGCCCAGAGACTAAGCATAAAGGACGTTTTGCCCTCCTTATTGTATTAGCATTTAAATAGCAGCACATCCACCGCAAGTGAGTCTGACAGACACCGACCCCCGTCCTCATTTGGCTCCAGTAACAGCACTTGCGAAACAAAGTTAATACATAATCAAGTCGGGAACAGCATTCGCAGTTAAACAATATAACCTTCGCAGTCGACAAAGCCTCCGTTTCGGCAAAGGAGCGTAAAATCTCCAGCCTTTTGTGGCTCTATTGTTCCGCATTGATAAGCTACTGCAAATGCAACGGTAGACAATCACAATGGCATCAGATTTGATCCACACTGACATCATTTCTTCTTGGCGCACGTTCTTTTATACGTAGACCCTTTATCTTCCACACTGCTTGATGTTCCCAGGCCCAATTAATCACTCTTAATTAAGTTTCCTACGTTACATTGTTGATTTTGCGTTGTCTGCATTGTTTTTGGCGAAGCCTGACGTCGTCGTGGTCCTTCGCTGACCTGTAGAGTATAAAAATCTCAGCGGCTTCGCAGTCACAGTTTTTGTCGTCACAAAAAGGGCTTTGTCGAAGTGGCTCAGATCCTTACGCCCCTGCTTCCAACACATTAGCTTCAAAAACTGACTGCTCAAATGCTGCCTAAAATATCCCACCTCCCGGACAGGTGCCATTGCAATGAAATAACTAGAGAGTCAATGTTATTCACTTCTCCTATCAGTGGTTTTAATGTTATGGCTGATCCGTGAATATTTAGACCGACAGCCTCAGACGGTGTTCTCATAACCACCGGATGCATTAACATCCTGTAAGGGAGCTTTTAGAGGCAGACGTCTGGTTCCATTCTGCACCGCTGTGAACGGTTCTGACTCTCGGTTTCTCCAGAACAGAGCAGTCTGCACCAGACCAGCTCAACAATTCAACTAAAACTCAGTGGAATTCACCTTTAAAGGGAGTAAAGCTTTTCTTTAACAGATGAAGTAAACATGGCAGAAGCAGCAATTACGGACACATCACCTTTAGTTTCAAACGCTCCCTGGTGGCCAATTAGGGTTCAGGGCAAATGTTGACCCGTAAAGAGTCCTTTAGGTCTGATCAGCTGCCACCTTAATGATGCTAAAGTGATCCCAAACTTGCGAGGAACACAAAACGAGCCACTCTGCACGGCGGACACACTTATTTCTACACAAACCCTCAAATCAGTAGCAGTTCTGAAAAGGCCGACCTGCTGCCACTGTAGTGAATGTGATAGATGATATTAAAGGGTTAATATAATGACCTCCTGGGGTCAACCTATGACTTTGATGTGGGTTTATGTGCCAAAAAATGTTACGCACCCACTTTTCATCTCTTACTGTGCCTTTAAAACTGACATATGTAAATGAGCTCCGTTCTGTGTATTGCACATCATTCCATAAACAGTCCGCACTGATCCACTGCTTATAACTTCAGTGTGAATGGGTGGGGCTAAACTACGGCAAAGTAAAAGTGACGTATTCACACACGGAGCGGCGGGCAGCTATCAACAGCACCCAGGGAGCAGTGTAGCGGAATGGTGCCTTGCTCGAGGGCATCTCAGTGGTACCTGGGTCGGGACTTGAACCTGCAACCTTCTGTTTGCAAGGGCAAGGTCCTAACCACTAGGCCAGCAATTCGTTTTGCCGAATAGGCGGTTATATGTAAATGACAGGGGTGAAACAGTGAATCAATCTTTATCTATGCACTGAACAAATGAATGCATGATCCAACGTATCGATGTGACCCGCAAAAATCGATGTTTTGTACTGAGAAGCTGTTTCTGCTTATGACAACACTGCTGCATTTGATCTTTAATAATAAAATGCTCATGTTATAATATGTCTGCATGCGCGAGTTGATGGAAATGTAGCAGATTTTGTGAAATTTCATCATATTTCATTCATACTGACTGCAGACCCCAGTGTCAAACCCAATCACATCACTTTGCAATTTTTCGATGCATTTTAAGGCATCGAAAGTGTATCGGATCATTGACTAAAATAATCGGATCAGATCGGATTGAATCGTGATGAAACCTGTGATTTACGCCCCTAGTAAATGTGCTGTTTTTTGTGACATCACAAAACCAAGGGATTTTAAAGTAGCCCACTTCATTTCCAAGGATAGACTGTATGGACTGGTAAATTATCTGTATTTTGAAACTTCAATAGTGTTACTTTTCAACATTATACTAAAGAAAGTGAGAAAATGCAGTTTTTCTATGATATGGGCCCTTTAAAAAAAATTCCTATAAACAAATTTTTATTTTTACGGACCTGTGCCAGCCAGCCCTACTCAAGTCCAGTAATTAAAATAACTGCATTTTTTAAATTTCCACCTCTATTTGTCACAATTTCACCCTAAATATGATACTGAAATCAGAAGAAATGGAAAAAACCTCCTTCGCCGGAAAGAACGCAGAGCTGTGCAAACTCTCAGAACAATAAGCAGCACTTTGTCCAAACTCAAGCTCGATGGGAGCAGGGTCAGTAAACAAGGCGATCGATAAGGTCTGCTTGATTATCCATCTCCCCAAAGGTTAAGTGGCGTCTCCTAGGAACGCTGCTTTTTTATTAGAAAATCAAAGAGGGGAAATGGTGTCCTTAACCCCAGGGGGCAGCGACAGAGATCCGGGCTATTCGATTTGGGGCCGGTCAGTAGATAAAGCAAAGAGGGCAGGCAGACAGTGCCAGCGGTGCCCACACAGCAGGGGCAGGAACAGTACTAAACACGCCTCCTTAAGGGAATCAAAGGTACAACAATTCAAAATTGCCAACTTTTCAGACCACCTTATGACGTTTCATCCAAAAAGCGCCTAGCGACAAATCTAGCGACCTTTTTGACAAGCCTTAGCTACTTTCTGTACAACTTTGTGGTCAATATCCCCTGCAGATCAGCCCTGAGCCTACAACAAACCACATCTATGTTGGGTATTGAAGAGAAAGCGACGACCGCCACAAGATTTTTTTGCCAGAACGCCAACGCGGCGTGATGACGTCATTTATATGCAAATTAGCGTGTCATCATAGCAACAATTAACAAACTTTCTGGGTAAACTTCAGCTACTTTCTGTAGGAGATATTTGGCAACACTGGATGTAGTCGATCAGCTGACTCAGGTCCGGAATTCGAATTTTGTTTAAGCGGTTTAGCACAAGAGCTGTTAATGCTAGGCTAATGTTGCTAACAAACACAAGTAGTCTGTAGTCGCCCAAATCAAGAATAACTCACCAAAAACATGTTTACTTTGGCTCAAACCACATCTAGCTCTTTATTACTGTAGGGAAGAATTGTAGGTGAGGTTTAGGACACAGTATGACTTACTGTGAGCTATACACACAAGGTTACTGTTCATTAAGCATGACCGACCACCACGGTCACAAAAACTAGCAGTCTAGATTAGCACTTATGTTCCTGAGGCGCTGATTAACCCTTTGGAGTTCTGGTTTATTTGGTCAAGCACATTTTGAATCCCAATATCGTATTAACCCATGCACCTTGGTTTAGGTCAGTGGTCAAAAGATCCACTGGATTTCACGGTGTCATTAATCAGAACTTGTCAGTGAAGCTTCCTAACTGGACGTTAGAATAAGGCACACTAGTTGAGGCTGGATCCAACACACATTTGAAGCTTTATTGATTCCTCACAGAAGTTTAAGGGAATCCAAGAAATTTCTTACATTTTTTGCTAAATTTGTATATGTATTCATAGTCTAATCATAAAGACAAGTCTTAACTGTTGGATAGAGGCCTGTACATAAAAACCGATGGGGTGTAGAATAAAAAAATTAAACATTACTGTTATTATTGACCCAAATAAATATAAAACGCCAAAAAAAGTCATTGTTTTTTCTCTGTAAGTCACACTGAGTCCTAAACCACACCCACAAGTCTGCTTCACCTTTCTGAAGAAATGCATGCTGTTTGAGGGGGTCGAGAGAACATAAGGTGCGTAACTTTATGGAAAGAATCTGGGAGGCTGTTGGCATGATTTGTGAAAAGCGAAGTTGCAAAGTGCTCAAGATCAAAACGAGCACATTATCAGAAATGAACAGTTACTATGTGTTAACTCGGCTTCACCTCCACACAGCATTGTCTCTTTATGTCTGGGATCTGGGGCTGTCTCCCCGTCTCAGGGCGGCACGTTTTTCTGAGGGGCGTCAGTGAAGATGCCGCGAGGGAGAGGAGCAAGGCCTCTGAGATAGAAAAGCTATATTTGAAACATTTCGCTTGGAAAAAAAAAAAGCTGATGAGACATGGACTTTTAAATACGCAGTGCCCAGTCAGCGAGAACGCCCTACGGAGGAGAGAGGGTGTGTGTGTGTTTTTTTCTTCAATATGGAGAGCCTTTTCACATCAGAACGTCCTTCTTCATGGAGCCTTGTGCCATTATGTCATTTTGCATTCCGGACTCTGGCAATACTAAAGAAAACGGAAGGGAAAATGAAGAAAAGGTTTATTAAGGGGAAAGAAAGTGTTTGGTTATATCCCAGTGGTCAATTAAATGCTAAATGGCACCAAATAGCAATTGTTTATTAATGGCTTTGTTAGTATTGTCAGCATTTTTTTGGGGGAGGAAATGTTCCTTTAGGGCCTGAGGGAGGACATGCAGTGCAGCTGACCTTCCCAAAAAAAAGGCACAATGGACTCAGGACATACTGAACAGCCTTGTCTACCACGGGCTGCATCAGCAGCTGCCTGAGTGGGCAATATTTTAACAAAAACAGAAGCTCTTCAAATGGCTTATTGGGGTGTTCTGGTTCTGGTTTTCAGCATCACAGTATCACAATGACTTTTATCAAAGGACTGTCCTAGACATGCCAGCCAGCACTAATCCACACCCACATTCCAGCTAATTATCTTATGTTATCACAAAGCTAACATTGTACAGGATCTGGACACCTTAAATGACTTAAAGCCATTTCTGGGTCCCGATGATCCCAAAAACAAATGCAAACCTTTTCATGGTCACTTCCTTCATTAGTGATGCAAGACTGAGGGGTTAAAAGTGTTTTTAAGATTAGGGGGTTGGGGGTTGCTCTGTTAATCTGCAATGTCCAGTTCTTACTCACTTTACGCAGTAACATTTTTAAAATTCCACCTTAAATTGTGTAGCTGTGATGATGAAAGTGCCACACCACATTGAAATGTGACCTCTGCATTTAACCCATTTGTGCAGAAGCAGTGGGCAGTGCCCATGGAGCAGTGCTTGGGGACCTCACCTTGCTCACTGGTACCTCAGTGGTACTTGTACCAGTCCAGGATTTGAACAGATGACCTTCAGGTCACAGGGACAGCTCCCTAACCATTACGCCACCACTGCCCCATCATAGCACCATGACTGCTGCCACATTTAAGGCAGAACAGGAAATAAAAAATGAAAACCGAGCCAAAAAACTCCCCAAGTCCCCCACCACACCCACCGGCTAGCCAAAGGTAAGCACTGCAGACAGTTTCCGGATTTGTAATCACCCTATTTGAGTCTTAAACGTGTCAATAAAGGTTTAAACATTTAAGAAAAAACCTAAAATCCCACCAAGTTTTATACGGACTGGGGAAGTCTAAGTACATTATATTGTCAACCACTACATGACGTATATGCAATTGTATGGCGATGACGTCACCATGCGTTCATTATACATATACGTTCAAGATGTTATTGCTACTGTCCATCCTAATGAATCATATAGGAAAGCATTGCCACACTTAAAATTTGGCCAACACCCTAGTGGTCAGTATATTTAAGGTGCCTAAAAACCGAGACGGCCTTTAGGGGACTGGTATCTAATGGCTCCAGTGGAGGCCTAGTGGTTAGGACGCTGCCTTTGGGACCTGAAGGTTGTGGGTTCGAGTCGCGGCCCGGGCACCACTGAGGTTCCCTTGAGCAAGGTACCGTCCCACTACACTGCTCCCCGGGTGTTGTTGGTAGCTGCCCGCTGCTCCACGTGTGCACGTGTGATGGGTTAAATGCAGAGGTCACATTTCGTTGTGGTGCTTGAGTGTGTTCACAATGACAAATAGTCACTTTCAATGCATTTTGAGCTCGGTTTACGCTAGATATTACCTACGCATCTCTGGTGACTGCTTGTATCACGGTGAACATGAATCGCTGCTTTGAAAATGGTCCTTTTATCCCCTTCGCACAGAGGGCGTGTAAGGTGAGAGCAGGGTCTTAGCAGCCTTTTAGGCCTTGGAGGAGGCCTGCGATAATTGGTGCTACTGCATCAGTGCCTTTGGATGTCGGGGAGCGTTCTGTGGCGCTGCTAGCTTGGACGCTCTAGCCTTAAGCTCTTCCTGTTGCCTCATCCCATAGCGTCTGCATTCACACGCAGCTCAGGCTTGGCTGAATGAAGACAAATCCCCGTAGCCCGCTGCGTGCTAACAGCATGATATGGTGCAATCAGCTACCTACACCTCCATCTACCTGTCAATTCGTCTCCTCCTCTCGGCCTCACTGTTTCTCTCTTTCCGTCCTCTGTCCTCTCCTTCCCTCGCTGTCTCGGCGGGGGGGCCAGCAGACAGGAGCTTTATTGCTGTGACACTGTCACTATAATGACAGCTCTAGGTAGCAAAGACAGATGAACCTATTCAGCTAAAAATGGCCCTTTTCTTTACAAGAGTGGTCCAACTGTGCACGCTTTGTGGAAAACAAGCAAGCACATAACTTATTGCTGTTGCAAAACTTCAGCCATGATACAGCAGCTAGTGGTGCAGGATATGCCGTTAGCTGGCAAAGCCAAAGAGGCTATTTGTCGTGGCACAACAACGAAATGTGACCTCTGCATTTAACCCATCACACGTGCAGCAGCGGGCAGCTACCAACAGCGCCCAGGGAGCAGTGTAGTGGGACGGTACCTTGCTCAAGGGAACCTCAGCGGTGCCCGGTCCGGGACTCGAACCTGCGACCTTCAGGTCCCGAAGGCAGTGTCCTAACCACTAGGCCACCACTGCCCACTGTATGGTTGAGTGCATTGTTGTTAGCTCTGTTATATCTGCACTGGGGCAGTGAACCTGAAGGTTGCCGGTTCAAATCCCACTCCTAGGTCAGCTGTCCACTGCTCCCACACAGATGCGTCAAATGCAAAGGTCACATTTCACTTGTTCATGCAAGTGAAAAGTGAAAGTGACTGCCACCCCATCACACAAAATGCACGACAATAACATGTGACATCTACTTTGAACCCATCCACACGTGGAGCAGCACCCGGGGAGCAGCGTAGCGGGATGGTACCTTGCTCAAGGGAACCTCAGTGGGACCTTGAACCTGCGACCCTCTGATTACACTGGCAAGTGCCTAACCACCAGGATATCACTGCCTATGTATGATTTCATGTTTGCATTACTTCCAGTAGCTATGAAAGGACGCCTTTGTGGGCGGAGCCTGGACATGTCAACTGAATAATTAGTTAAATGCCAGGCAAATTCCAACAGGGCTTGAACACAGCAAGACGGAGATGAAGTGTCATTATCGGAGGCCCTCAACCACCCCACTTAGCAGTCTATCCCTCGCAATAACCGCCTGTCGCAGCAGCGCGATTCTTTCTCTTCCCAAATGAATCTCACTTCACTGGAGGAAGTGGCATCAGCGGAGCAAGGGCGCTCTTTCTCTCCGCGCCGAGATTACGCTGGTTCGATAAGCGCACCGGGCAAGCGCTCAAGTGCTTATCGCATAAAGGAGTGAATTAGCAGCGTCGCAACGAGGCGAGCCGTCCTGTTACGGCCCCTTCCCTCCCGCTACAGCAGGACTAAAGACGGAAGCTGCGGCTCGGCAGAGAGGAAGCGGAAAGCGGATCTGTGGGTTAGCGCGGTTTAGAGAACGTGGAAAGGGGTCTTATGGACTAGAGAGATAAGACGACGCAGAGACATGTTTCGGTCCATAACTCACAAAGGCATGCTCGCTCTATCGCTTTCTCTCTCTCTCTCTCTCTCTCTCGCTTTTCTGCTTTTCTCTCATTTAAACTGCCCTAAAAGCATTTTCCGTATCTCGAAGAAATTAGCAGAACTGAGACAAGAATCCAGCGGGACTCAAGTGTCTCCAGGCATTCTGGAAGCACTTAACGTACTGTTCCTGGGTCTGAAAACGTAGGAACTAATTCAGACATCGCCTTACGCTTTTACGGACAGTGCTGGAGGACGGATCGGCACGTGACGAATCGTTTCACTGTAGCGTGGGTGAGAGGTTTTGTGAATCGGGGCCGTGCCCACTCCCAGCACAGAGAGTAGGCAGCGGCGGCGGTGGTGGCGGTGGAGGGATCCGCATAATGTGTTCGCATCCTCGGAACACCCCCAGCCCTGCCGCCCCTCCGCCCGGCCACCCCACCAACCCCCAACCCCCAACCCCCGGATGTTGAGGCAGTGCCACAGGAAAGCCCTTTATGAGCAGTTCGCTTGCTTATGCAACCTTCAAGGACGGGCTCGTAGGCCAGGCTTTCAAAAGGGCTTAAAATAAGATGCGCGGTTGCCACGGTAACCAGCATGCAAACTTGCTCGTCTCTTCTGTTGCCGTCCCCGTGGCCTTCGGAGGTCATCGTTTCACGTCTTCGCGTAAACAAGCACACTTTATTACATCTGACGGACGAGACCTTGGACCTAGCCCAGGGAAGGATTGGGGGAGGGTGGATTTTGTGAGGGAGGGTTGAATTTTTTTTTTTTTTTTTTTTTTTTACCCACCCCTGCAGCCCCTGCAGTGCTTACAATGCGAACTGTCAGATCACTACTGTTGCTTTTTTTTTTTTTTTTTTTGCTGTGTACTCCAGTGGAAATGAAACAATGACTATGACTCTCAGGTCTGAGCTGCATGTAGATCTAGAGCTCGATGTAGATCTACATAACGGAACCATACACTGATCCTACTCCATCTATATCCTCGCAATTCACGAGGCTGTAAGACATGGGACCCCAATGACCCCAATGACCCTGCAGAAGTGTAGTTCCAAGCGTAGATCCTCTGCAAAACATATGGGCTCCCTACCTACATTCACCCATGCCACAGTGGCTAATCCTCTACACTGTGATGTTAACCTAGCAAGCTAGTGACACGTGAAGCAGAACTTTAGCCTTAGCCACAAACCCAAACCTGACCCAACGTACGTGTGTGACCTCATATATACAAAAGAAATATCGCTGGACATGTTTAACACACCAAAATGTTCACACGCTGGTTTCCAAACAGCTAGGGAAGCTCATCAGACTTGCTGATCGGGGGATTGGGGGAGGGCTGGCGAGTTTTTTGGTGGAGTGGTAGGGATACATTTTACGGATCTTTCAAAAAAAGTGGTGGGGACAAAATTGTCCTCGACAAAAAGTGGTGGGGGACACGTCCTCGGGCGTACAGTACATGACGTCTATGCTAATATCTGCGCTAATTCTCTGTATTTGGACACGAGTTTCTCGGTACGTTGAATGGTTTTTGTCGGGTTTGTCCAACCTGGTGACTGTGTTTATGAAAATGCATTCGGGGGCGGAGCTTGGAGGGTTCAAATATTTTGACTCTCTGTTTCTGATCTAACAGCTGACAAAAACAGTAACGGCTTGGCCACTGATGACCATCTGTGCTGTTTTGACTGCTGCTACTGTTCTCCAACACTGATTCGTTCATGACTACTGTCCACATTTGACAGTTCTGGCAGTGCTGTTACACAAGTCTTGCCAACGAAGCCCTTTGAATCGAGTGTCTCTCCTCTTCCCACTCAGCCCAGTCTAATGTGTGGGCTTTGTTCTAATTCAGCTCTCCCCGCTCCCTTTCCCCTGCCCACCGGAGCACAGAGGGTGTCATTAATGAGCATGGAGATGGAGCTGATAGGCGTTTGGCTCGGGCCCAGCGTCTCCTGTTAAAAAAAATGCCTGTGGAGAGGGAGAGAGGGGGCTAAATCATTTGCTCAGATGCTATCTCCGAGCTCTAACTGCTGTCCTGTCGGCCACAGCTACCGCTAATATCCAATATCTGATACTAAGCAGGCAACAGCTGCTGCCGTGCTCGGATAATTATGAGCTTTGCTTTGTTTTTTTCTCTCTTCTTTTATTGGAGGAATGGCGTTTGCAATATGGCGTTCCACTTAAACCACCTCAGCCCATATGGCCCAGCATTTAATGATCGGAGGTTCTGAAATCAGTTCGGGAAACTCGAGCACAAAGAGAAGGATAACGGCGTCTGGTGTGAGAACGGGCTGCTTAAACTGCTATTCAGCTATTAATCTTAGAGGAATACGCCACATTTCTCGACCTGATCCCCATCGGCCACGTCTACAGCGTATGGTCCAGAAGCACAGCGTTGAACTTAGGTCCCGGGATGAAAACGGAGCTTTTCTAAGTGCTCTCCAGGGGGAAGATTTTTGAAAATGCTCTCAAGGGTGGACACGTTTGAAAAAGTCAGATTTCAGCATTGTGTGTGTGTGTGTGTGTGTGTGTGGCTAAAGCTTTTGTGAAAGCTGATATCTCGGCGGTAAGTTGCTCATTGTTGCGACTGCTTGCATTTAGTGAGCATGCAGCACTGACGACTGGGTTGTTACTGTGTGCTCCACAGTAACAGTAACAGTGGAGGCCTAGTGGTTAGAACGCTGCCTTTGGGACCTGAAGGTTGCAGGTTCGAGTCCCTGGGCACTACCGAGGTTCCCTTGAGCATGGTACCGCCCCACTACACTGCTCCCCGGGCGCTGTTGGTAGCTGCCCGCTGCTGCACGTGTGATGGGTTAAATGCAGAGGTCACATTTCGTTGTGGTGCTTGAGTGTGTTCACAATGACAAAGAGTCACTTTCACACTTCGGGGTATGAGAACGTTTCTTACTGAATTTCACTACTTTTCCTTAATCCCATAGTGCAGTAGAATCAAATTAATCAAACTTTTTAATGTTGCTTTTACCTTGTAGCACTAATTAGCACATTAGCACAAATGTAAAGTGCATTACAAATTAAATTTATTATTATTATTATTATTATTATTATTATTATTATTATTATTATTATAAATAGTGGTAAACAGTGAAGATTAGTGACGTGCATGCTCAAATGAGTGCTCTGTTACTTTGGCATGTTGGGGAGATTGTGCTGCACACATTTTTGTACATATACATCATTGTGAACACACTCAGTGCAGCCTGACGAAATGTGACCATTTAACATGTAGAGCAGCGGGCAGCTATCAACAGCCCCCGGGGAGCAGTGTAGCAGGACGGTACCTTGCCCAAGGGAACCTCAGTGGTACCTGGGCCGGGACTTGAGCCTGCGACCTCCTAACCACTAGGCCACCGCTTACTTACGTTGGTTTATTTCCCACATCCTGCTCTTTTTAAAGCATGAGACGTGTCCAAACCTCACATGTACTTGTATAATTGCATTACTTACGTTTTATCATGTTTAAAATCATTAAATAGTCAAAACGTCCAATATTTCAACAGTTCTTTATGGAATTCCACGGCTGCCCAAGGACCGTCAGTGTGCTTCAAGACAATTAGCCCACAACAGGGGGTAACAGCCACACACACACACACACACACACACACACACACACACACACACACTCTCTCTCTCTCTCTCTCATGACAAATCAATGCATTTTTATCATTAGCTCATGAAACCCACTACATCTCATCAGCGTGTGAGGAGGGTAGGGGGGTTATGATGGCTGCTTTAGGTGCACGCAGCTTGCAAAAACAGTCCCATTGACCCAACCTGAGAACACTCCACACCAAAAATCGGGGGAGTTTACCACATTAGAGCGAGCAAACAACACACAGCACTCCTCGAAAGCTCTCTCATAACCTTGTTGAGCCGCGCGCAGTTTCAAAGCTCTGTCAACACACCGCTCCAGCAAAGGACTTTCCGCACAAATAAAGTGCTGCTCCTGGACGAGAGAGAGAGAGAGAGAGAGAGAGAGAAGAGAGAGAGAGAGAGAGAGAGAGAGAGAGAGAGAGAGAGAGAGAAGAGAGAGAGACTCTCACTGTTGTTGCCTGTGCCTGTTTACTTGTTTGTAGGAAAACAGAGACGGAAACTACGCGACTGGCTCTAAAAGCTCTGACGCAATGGAGCAGGAGAGGGCTGAGGTGGGAGAGATTAGATCCAGCGAGGAGACATCGGTTTCAGACTTGGTCACAGTGATGTGCATGATGCCACGGCAGAAGAATGACCTACTGCAGGTGTCCCAGCTGACAACACAACAGCACTGAGGGGGATTTCACATGGATCACTCAGTGAGACACTTAACTCCACTACAGATCACACAAAACCACTTCTCCCACATCATTACTGATCCTGAAACTTCTACACCCACCTGATTTTTCCCCCTATGAGATGCTAAGTTATAAAATGAGAAGTCCTACGGTTCTGATACTTCGCTTAAGATCGAAAATGACCACTCACACTCCTCACTCACTCGACAGTGTAAATATGTGCAAATTTAAACGTAAGATGAAATAATTGCCTTTCTTATACAGTAGGGGTGTAACAGTGGCCAGTCCATCTACCAAAACAGGGCAATATCCGATGTTCCGATGTGTGAGCTGAAGTGAAAGTAACTATTTTTGTCATTGTGAACACGCTCAAGCACCACATAGAAATGTGACATCTGTATCTGATCCATTCACGAATCATTTTCCTTCACTTTACTGTATACAGCGTCTTGTTCTGAGAAGCTGCATTTGCCAATTTTGAGGCAGTGATGGTGTTACGGTTAGGGATCTGAAGGTCGCTGGTTCAAATCCCAGACTGGTACAACGTACTGAGCAATGTACTGTCCCCAAGCACTGCTCCTTGGGCGTTGACCTCTTCAGCTGCCCACTGTTCCTGCACAGGATGGGTCAAATGCGGTCACATTTCCTTGTGGTGCGCTATGTGCTGTGCTGTGTTCACAATGTCAAATAATCACTCACTTCATCACATATGGCCATATCTGTGTTGGTTTGTCCTTGTACAGTATGTGCACAAGGCAAACATTTCACATGAATCAGTCATCACCCACAGTCTGAGGGTCACGTGGGTTAGTCAGTCTCATAAAACGGAAAGTGAGAAACAAGTCTAAACATGGTGGAACTTTATAGGGAAAGTGTAATAGGCTAGATTTTCCATACAGCAGCCTTAAACTGTGATTTGTTGTCGAAATGTAGAAAAATATATATATATATTGGTGAATAAACTTGACTTGAATACCTGCGGTATATGAGCCAAATTTATCACTGAACTGGATTAGATTCATTTTTTCTGCTTCTCCAAAATCTAATATACCTGTACCCAAAACCTAACCAGGATCAGGACTGTCCAAACCGATTACAGCCAGTACACATTCCACAATGCCGTCTTAACAGATCTGGGGGGGGAGAAAGTACTTTGGGAGCAAAGCCCCTGTTTTCCAAGGCCCGGTGGCGACCTACTCTGAGCAACAGCGCTCCTCTGAGGCCTCTTTCTGCTCTCCCCCTCCTAATGCTTAGATTTCTGCGGAAGAACCTATTCCATCATCTCCTGGGTGTGCGCATCGTGTGCTGTGGCTGCTGCCCAAGTTTATTAAGAGCCTTTAATAAGAGAAGGCACTGCAAAGCACATGGTTTCACAGTGCCCTCTAGAGGTGAAAGACACTGTCCTGACTGTAACCTGATCATCTGTAGTTCTGTACAAGAGCCGGAACACTTGACACTTCTCGTCTTCGTTTCGCGACTCGGTTTCCAGCCCGAGGACTTTATTTGTGTGTGCGTGTGTCCTGCGTTTGCTACCTCGCACTTGCTGCGCAGCCCCGTCTCCTGCAGTCTGGACCAGATGCTCTGGATGCGGCCTGCGTGCTCCGGGTGGGTGTTGGTGTTACCACACATGCACTGGTGCTTCTGCATTAAAGTGTCATACACCAGGCCTGAAAACCCACACACATACACACACACACACACACATGCATACACATGCCAACACATTGACACACACCCACACAGAAAAACATCATGATAAGGCAGAATAATACAATTACGGGATCATGATTAACAGCATTTGCCGCTTACTCTCCTTCATTCAGCTCCGGCATTCGGATCATCACGCATACAGGACTAAGGGCTCTTATTTTTAACAGAATGACAACAAAAGTTGCCTGAAATGTGAATTCCTACTTGTGCATGTAAAAAATACAGCTAATGGTGCAAATAATGCGATGACACTGGGCTATAAAGACATTAAAACGAGAAGTTTCGGAACAAAAAGCAGAATAATATTATAACAATGCCTGATATCACAGGCTTAAAAGCAGCCGTGCAGTACAACAACGATTAAAATGACTCAAAGACTTTAAAAAAATCGTGTTTATGGGTCATTTATCTCTTCTGTCTTTCATACACATGCACACACACATGCATAGATGGGAATACAGGCCTCAGTGTGTGATGAGCAGACAGACAATTAAGGACAGACAACTGCTTGAGAACAGTTTGGGGGGAAAAGCTCATTCACCACAGATCATGAAGGTACAAAAGGGAGGAGATCCAAGGCTTTAGAGACATGGTGGTGTACTGTATGTGTATATCAGAGCAAACATAGGCAGAGCAGAAACCTGTGGAGGCGAGAGCAATTTAAAAATTCCGCTAAAATAACCAAAAAAGATTGACATTAATAACCTGCTAATATTTGTAATGAAAGCGGCGCAGAAGGCATGGTTTTGATGCAGTACATCACTGAGCAGGTATTGCATTAAACACCCACATCAGGGTTTTTGGTTTTTTTCCTAACAACAGAGGCTTTTATCCACCACCACAAGCTGGCACCCACCAGTAAGTGTGCTAAGGGCAGCTCATGGCCCTTTAATGCTAATTTTCTGTTGTGACTGAGTCATAAAACAGTTATTATGTAATTATCAATTATTTGAAATTATTACAGAAAAATCATTTTCCCTGGTTTACACAGAGTAACACTCTCAGAAATGATACTTAATGATGATTTTATATTGTTTATGCTCAAATTCTTTCAAAGGACCATTTTTGTTGCCCTGACCACTACTTTCTCATTGCAAGGTGCTAGATGTAAAGTTCTCCATTCTTTAGGCATTGAGCATTTTGCTCTAGCCATGGACACACATGCAGCTGGGTTGACAATTCAAATTCCATCATATAACGGAGTTGACAACACGGCATTAAACTGTACCTGGTGAAGGGCAATGTGAGAAAAAGTGGGGTGTTTGGACTGACCGGTGGTGAAGCGCGGTTTTGCTGGCGGTTCCTGCACCACGATTGGGAACGTGGCTGAGGCAGGGGACGACTGTGCTCTGGACAAGGGGCGGTGTCCGGGGAAAGTGACGGACAGGCCGGCGGCCTCCATCGATGCCTGATAGTTCCTCAGCTGATGGATCCTCTGCTGTTCCAGCAAGAGAGCCTGCTGCTCAAGAGTCAGAGAAAACGACATGAACGCACAGAGGAACACAGGCAGCAGCAGCAGCAGCGTGGGTCTTCAATCACAGCCTGCAGTTACACAACACAGCCAGAAGGTGGCAATCGTTACACACATGTGCAGTGATGGGCTCAAACAGAAGGGCCCTTCTCACAACCAGTGATACACCAGAGCTTAAAAGTTAAAGGTCTTCACAGATTTGAGAAAAGAAAACCCAAGACCTTTCACTCATATTCATACTCCGTCAAACTTCACAATGTAAAAATAAACTACTGGAAAACTTCGCATATGTGTAAACATATTTTCTGCTAAGAATTTTACAATGTGGACACATGCAACAATCACTGCCTTGCGTATGTCCGCCACAAGCATGCTGCTCGTGCACCTACCTAGTATAAACATCACCTTTATATAGCTTCTGCATTTACACATTACTGTATTAAATATTAGATTTTTCTGCATCTTGTAAATATATTTTTTAAAGATTCAATTTAGTGTGAATAATTTTATTAGAATTATCAATGAAAAATGACACTAATGTGCTCTATTCTGCTGTTTAACCTCTAGGATTAATCACTGCACGGTCTTGGGAACAGTTCAGGGCACATTTCACTGCATTCTGTACTGTACAGCTGTGTGTGACAAATGTATGAATCTAGAATTAATTACTTTCTCCATTCTCAAAATATAGCATCAAAAACTTGAGCACGTTTATTCACAGAAGAGTTTTTCTTTCACTCATTTCCACATTTTAGAATAACAGTGAAAACGACAAAATTCCAAAATAACAGAATAATTAAAATCAGAACTGGAAAATTTGCCTCCGTGACACTTGGCTATTCATGCCCAGACTACCTCACGTAACTAAGGAGCGCAAATACAAAAGCCAAGGGCAAACACCTCACAAATTAGCTTTAAACAAGGCACACACAACCTGTTCAGGCATCCATTCATCAACTAAAAAAATGTTGGGTGGGGAAAAAAGTCACACAGTTATTAAATTCCCTCTGTCTAATGAAGACACATTTCCAAGCTCTTGAGTGGTACCTTATCTACCAGGCTACACCTCCTTAAACTGCTAAATTCAAACGAACGCCTTCTCCTGCGCCCGCACCACTCACCCACAGATGCAGCTACTGCCCTCACTCCAATGGGGGTGTACTGAGACATGACACGGCGTGTGTGTGTGTGTGTGCGCGTGTATGTTCAAGCGTGACTGTGTGGGTGTCTGCAGAAACTGCTTTACAGCAAAGTCTCCAACTGAATCGCATGACTGGAGTCGAGGTGAGCTTTACAAAAGACTGAGCTTTACACAAGACTGAGCTTTACACAAGACTGTGTCACTTATTCTGTAATAATCGATTATTTTTAGCACATATATATATATATAAAGGGAAGAGCTCAGAAACAGCCTATGACAGAATAAAATGCAATGCAGATTTATTATGTAAAGTACAATACGCCTCTGGGTCATATTCGCATATTTTCAGAGCAAAAGCATCTGTGAAGGTTCTCAGCAACCAGACAGAAACATTTCAAACATTCCTTTGAAGATTTTTCTGGTCCCATAAAAGCAGTAGGGGATATGAGTGGGGTTCTGAGGGGGGGGGGATACCGTTGTTAGCGAAAGCTCCCCCTGTTAAGTGGGCAGTGGAGGCCTAGTGGTTAGGACACTGTTTTTGGGACCCGAAGGTCGCAGGTTCGTGTCCCAGCCCGGGCACTACTGAGGTACCCTTGAGCAAGGTACCGTCCCACTACACTGCTCCCCGGGC
>JBBPDA010164579.1:0-18053 GCA_037974385.1 Arnoldichthys spilopterus | reverse complement strand
CACACACACACACACACACACACACACACACACACACACACACACACACACACACACACACACACAAACAAACACACTGTTTGCTCTCATCTCATGCATGCACTATTTTATGTGGTCTGGACTATTCCCTTATGTAACACATAACACACACACACACATTACTAACATGGGTGCATGCGTTATGAGGCATATTATAATGGTGAAATGTCTGGGCTGCTGACTGAGAGCAGAACATTGGCTTAGTGCAGTGTTTGTGTCTGTGTGTGTGTGTGTGTGTGTGTGTGTGTGTTTGTGCTGCTATGTGTGTGTGTGTGTGTGTGTGAGAACAGTGAGGTAAGAAATCCTTTCTGCTGCAGCTGTACACTCTGAGAGAGACACACTGCACTTCTGATGAACCTCCTCATTAACCTTTGGAAGTGGAGCTGTATGGTTTAAACGTGATTATGCAAGTCCACCATTCATTACGCAGTTACTTACATAATGAAACTGCCGTCTCGACTGTGATTCTGACGTGGCAAACTCGAATAATAAATATATTAAAATGATGATTAAATTGTAATACAAATTCTCCTCAATGTGTCTCTAACTTTACAGAGTAGATGCCATAAGTGAAGAACATTGACTGATCTGGTTATTTCATTACAGTGGCACCTGTCAGGGGGGTGGGGTCTATTAGGCAACGAGTGAACAGTCAGTGCTTGAAGTTGACGTGCTAGAAGCAGGAAAGGTGGCCAAGTGTAAGGATACAGTAGTTAGTACCTACCATAAGTAATGGGCAACTGTGAAACCGGGGTAAGACGAATGAGTGTCTGCTGTTAAGTTGGACCCGACAGTGATCCTTACAACTTACCTAAGAGCTAATGGGCCACGGACATTGACCATCTGGCCAGGAATCAGCTTTCCTCATGTGTATGTTCCTGATTCAATGCAGAGGAAATGCACAAAGCAAACCCTGTACAAACAAACAGTCAATGTCAGGATCCTGGCTATATGTCAATGACCATGAGCCACTGGTTCTCTGCTGAGTTGTAAGGATCACTGTACAGTCCAGCTGAGCAAATATTTTTTGTTCTACTCCCAGTTTTGAAGTCCTTCCTACTAAAAGGCAGCGACTGGTTCGCTTCTCTAGTTTGCACCTGTAAAAAGCAAACGCCCTTTTCTCCTTGAATCTGTACAGTCAATAACACAATGCCACTCAGTAAATCTGTCTGCCACTCAGTGGGTGTAACCACAATGATCTTTGCCCACTGTGACATCACGTGCATACCCTCTGTAAGCAATTCTCTAGATTAAGTTACCAGATAAAATCAGAATTCAGTTACAATATTCTTAAATTACGTATGAAATTCGCAATTTTCATCTAAATAACAAGCTTATCCTTTATCGCCGAATACGATTTTAAATTCCCAGAATTCCAACCCTTCCAGATACGGTCGACTCACCACCGTCAGGATGTGACGTACTGATGCATTATTACACCTTCTTCACATGTTTTATTGCGTTTTAATCCGTCGCTAATAAAATTCCCAGCATCATACGTGATTGGAGCGATTTATCTCCGAACATAAGCAGTGACGGGTAATTTCAGAGGAAGGTCAAGAGCAGGACGTGCACTCTCTGGTCTGAAAGCACTTTGGAGAGAAAGTCCAGCTCAAGGACAAGAGAGGGCCAACGCTCCGCATGTGTTATAACCTGCAGCCCCCTGCTCTATTTAGCAAGTCAGATTTGGTTTATGCCCTAGATGGGAACTGAACCAGAAGTGATTGTTGCCTGTTAGAGGAACCTCTGGCTGCAAAAAGTGCCTTTAATTGTGCCTGTGAAACCCAACTGAGGTAATGCTGAATGTACGCTAGGCATATGCAGTATCACGTAATAGCTGCTTTAGTAGATGTAACCTAGTGGGTTAAGTGAAGTGCAGTATGTCGACCCTCTTAGCAAACGCTGGCTGTTCGAATGTCTTTAGAATTGACCCGCATTTTGCTCTGTGTGTGTTCGTAGAGCTGGGTAACGAGAGGGCAGCCCAAGTCTTTCTGGATCTCTGGTTTCTTCTTCCCTCAGGGCTTCCTCACAGGTTGGTATTATCAAACTCGAATGCACATGTATGCAATAAGGAACACTGCACTATATATGTCCTGTGTCCGGTCCAACAGGGGCACTGCAGAATCATGCGCGCAAGTACAACCTGCCCATAGACGAACTCAACTTTCGCTTCAACGTGATCCCCACCTACCGAGACCAGGTTTTCATCACGGAAGCCTTGAAGAACCTCAGCCCTGGTGTGGAGCTCAAGCTGGATCAGGAGGTCAGCTCAGGGCCAGTGGGTTATGGTTACACAATATAAAAAAATGGGTTTTTATATGTAATATACTGGCCACTTTAATGGAAACACACGCTTTTTGCTTCCACTCACTGGCCACTTTATTAGAAACACCTACCTTGTGCATCCGCTCACTGGCCACTTTATTAGAAACACCTGCTTTATGCTTCCACTCACTGGCCACTTTATTAGAAACACCTGCTTTATGCTTCCACTCACTGGCCACTTTATTAGAAACACCTGCTTTATGCTTCCACTCACTGGCCACTTTATTAGAAACAACCGCTTTATGCTTCCGCTCACTGGCCACTTTATTAGAAGCACCTGCTTTTTGCTTCCACTCACTGGCCACTTTATATTAATTTTCGGCCTAAGAGTGACCCTCTGGACAGAATCTGGCCATTGATGAATGGTTATGCTAAAGCAGGGGGTGGGCAACGCCAGTCCTGGAGGGCCAGTGTCTAGCACAGTTTAGTGGTTTCCCTGTTCAAACACCTGGTTCAATTCACCTGTCAATTGCCATGATTAGTGAGTGTATTTGAGGAGGGGAACCACCAAACTGTGCTGGACACCAACCCTCCAGTACCAGAGTTGCCCACCCCTGAGTTAGAGGATGGCGAACACAAGCTGTGTATTGACAGATAGTCTTTGTGCTCCTTAAATGTGTACATTGCTTTTACTTTCCTGGGGGAAATGGCAGACATGTGACATATCTATTTTAACCCTATTTGTACTGCCCCCTGGTGGCTGTTACGGCCTCGTTCCAAACACAATTGTCATTTAAAACGTCAGGATCTGTAATTATTCTACTGGTTAAAACACCAAAACTTTGACATTACTCGATTCTCTGAACTCCAGGGCACATGCCTACAAGATTTGACGATTCTATGTGTTTTCGTTCTTTAATAATCTGTAAAAATGTGTTTTTACATAAACAAGGTGGCGCCATTGCAGGCACGTCACATCCGGAATTGTAAAACCGTTATAAACATCAACCCAGGAAAATATAATAAGCCTGGAGTCAAATCAGGGTGTGTGGAGTCAGTGCACCTTATTAAATATGGCTGCAATGGAATATGGAACAATTATGACTGAACACGCCTATCGTGCGTTGAGTAGGTGTCAGTGTTTTTCCTTAATCGGTGCCTGTGGCTGTATGAATGTCCGTAGCTGCCCACTATGGAGGACGGGGTGCTAGTGCATGGCATGTTCATGGACTCCAGTCGCTGGGACGATGGAAACATGGCGATGGAGGACGCATTGCCGCGGGTCATGAACGCCATGCTGCCTGTGGTGCACTTTGAGCCGCGGCAGAACTACGTGCCTGATCCATCGCTGTACCACGCTCCGCTCTACAAAACCTCAGCCAGAGCCGGCACACTCTCCACTACAGGTAACATACACCAGTGTAAAGATCAAGCGAAAGTCCTTGTCTTTGTGAACACACCCAATCACACAAAGTCCACCACAATGAAATGTGACCTCTGCGTTTAACACCATCCACACATGGAGCAGCAGGGAGCTGGAAACAACACCCGGGAATCGGTGTAGCAGGGAACCTCAGTGGAACTTGGGCTGGAACTTGAACCTGCAACTTTCCAATCACATGGGTTCCTAACCACTAGGCTACTGCTTCCCCTTAAGGGAATTTAGTAGTAATTGTACAGCGTGGTTCTTTAACATGTAACATGGTCATGAATGGTCATTAAATAAAGCAAACTCTACAGTGAACAGCTGAAGAAACACACAGTATGATGAACCAAGCTCTGGTGAGCGCCCGTCTGAACGAAGTATGAGTGTGCTTTAATGCAATTGCCAAATGCTCTGACATTGCACCAGTGCATGCGCATGCAATGTTTGATTTGCTAAGGCTGCACACAGCATCTCGAGGAGGCGCAGGTTTAAAAAGCAAAAGAATGAAAGTTCAGCGATGAGAGAAAACTTCTAAGCAATTGAAGGCCTGTCTCACACTGGTGAAGGTTGATGTTCATCAGGAGAACACTGAACAGCAATGGTGTGTATTCCAGGGCAGCAAGGAAAAAATAAAAAATCACTCACCTTTGCCACCTGCAGTTTTTTTTATTGGATCTTTTTTTTTAATAAATACATAACCAAGTATTATAATCTTTGTTTCAGTTGCTTACCTTGGTTTTCTTCATCTACTTTTAGGACTTGTTAAAAAAAATAAATGATGTTTTAGGTCACATTCATATACAATACAAACTTATAAACTTTCAACCACCACTGGAGCCATTTGGTGAAGTGTTACCCTCTAAACTATAGCAGAGGCAGCCTACACAGTCACTATATACATTAAACTATAGCAAAATCAGAGCACATCCCCAAGCCTGGAGAGTTCAGTCCCAACCCACCTGGCTGTAATTTTCAGATGCACCTAAAAACCTTCATTATCTGGATCAGGTTTGTTAGTGTTGGACCTAAACTCTGCTGGGTGGTAGAGCTCCAGGACCAGGCCTGTGATTAAACCTGTCTGTCTGTCTGTCTGTCTTCCAGGGCATTCCACTAATTTCGTGGTGACGGTGCTGTTGCCGTCCAACAGGCCCAGCGACTACTGGATCTCCAAAGCCTCTGCACTACTCTGCCAACTCAACGAGTGACCTGCTGTAACCCCTGCACATGTTCCTCCTTTATTTACACTCTGGATCTTCTTCACAGCAGGGCCTTCACTAAATGCAGTTTGTGTTGTAACAGAAAATGCGAATTAACCTCCAGCTTCTCAGTCAAAATGAATCCTGAAGGAAATATAAACATATAGAGATCCATAACGAGTGGCACTTGTGATTCATTCTTCATACGTCTGAATTATTCGTGAGAGCAGTTTAGCACAGCTAGAGCCATCAGGAAACTTTGGAGGGACAAAAAAAACGTAAAGAAAACATCTGGGTCACAAGAAAGTCTTGACGGTTTTTTTTATTGAGGTTTTGTTTAAAATCTATATTTTCTATTAAAATGACTGTTAGTTGATGGTGTTTACATAATCTCTGTACATATTGCGAAGATGACGTCACAAACCCGGGGACAGAGAGAGAGGCCACGAAAAGAAAAGAAAAAAACACTGAACAATAAGAGGACGCGTCAGATCGGAGCACGACACAAGTTACAGGTGAAATACTGTACTTTAACCACAGTGCTGTTATTATACACACAGAAGTACATTTTACATAAAAATATCAGATCGGTCACAGGGACACCACACTACATCGCTTCACCCGTTCCTGAACGCACGTTTTCAGTCTTGTTTTGGCAGCCCTGGTACATTATCAGCGTTGGTCCACCTCGTTGACAGTTGGGACAGATTGGGGGATTGGGGGGGAACTGAAAGATCTCTATACGTGTGCAATCAAATGAATTCAGAACCACACACAAAGAAGGGCTACAACACAGAAAGGACAGTTCGGGGTTCGACCTCTTTTTTTGGCGCCGTCCCAAGCTTTCCCAGATAAATACCACACTCACACAGAGTTCCTGAGTCGGCTCAGGTGTGTTGGAGTAGGGCAAAGAGCACAAACTCTTGCTTTGTGTCGCACGTAAAAGAGTAAAACCTCAGGACAGGCTTTAAGGAGCGAGAGTTCTTCTGAAAATCACTATTTTGTTTTTTTACAATTCCAGCAATAATCATGGCACTCTAACTTGACCAGTGTAAAGCTTTCCTGAAGTCAGCAAGCTGTTGGATTTCTACATTAGCACAGTGACTGAGTGAGAAACCGATAAAACCGAATGATCAACAACAACAAAAGCATTAATACAGAGCTGTGATGTGGGAGGAGCTTATGCACAGTGTTTGGACAGCAGTATATGGAGAGGCAAAGAGAGTGTTAATACCACACTCAGTACACCAAACTACTGCACCACGGGTGCTCCAGAGAGAGGCTACAGTGGACGGCCACAACAAACTAAAGTCCAGGAGCTTCTCTGAAGGTCTACACACTTGCTGAACAGTAGGTTTGAAAAATACACTCAGTTTGGTCAATATTTTTGTCGTTTTTTTCTTGTTTTTCTATCGTCAACATTTGTTCGTGTTTCTCAAAAAAAATGACCAGGAGAGAACGGACTTTGGCAGTAGACACAGTCTCACACTCATTCACACCTCTCAAAAGCACTAGAACTGATTCGCACTGACTCACACTGTCTCAATGAATTGCCGTGATTCTGTTACACAGAACTTCAGTGACTCTCAGTGATTTTACATTGACTCAGGCACTGAATCACAGCAACTCTGTGCAACTCACTGACAAACACTGATTTTCACTCATTCACTCTCAATCTCAATGATTCCCTTTTCCCACTTGCATTTAATCACAGTGACTCAATGAATCAGCACGATTCAGCATGATTCACTAAGAGTTGCTGTGATTAAGTGAATCACTGAATCTTACCGACTCACACTGCAACGCCGTGACATGCACTAAATCTCACCCATTCACACTGAATCTCAATGATTCACTTTTCCCACTTGCACTTAATCACAGTGACTCAGTTAAGTGAAAGTGTGAAAAGTGAATCACAGTGACTCATAGTGAATCGTAATGATGAATCATAGCCATGTAATGATTTACAGTTCACACACTAACTTAATGAATCGCAGTGACTCCTAGAGGATAATGCTTCAAGTGAATCTCACTGATTAATTCTGACTTTCTCTGATTCACACTTTCACTAAATCACACTGACTCACACCGAATCTCAGTGATTCAAAGGAAATTTGACTCACACGTCACATTCACTCACACTAAATCACAACGGTTCACAACAAATCTTACTCCTCACACTGAGTCACGTGGTGGTGGTTAGTTTTTTTTTCCGCTAGCACATCTAGTTTATCTACAAAAAAATAATAATAATATCAAAGCGAGGACCACGCGATTATGTGTAGTCCTTGGAAATTGCCTCAATGAAGTTGGGCGCTGACATGAGGATGGTGAAGGTGCAGATGATGGAGAAGAGCGAGAAGGTGACGAGGCAGAGGCGGTCCACCACGGCGGCGGCGAACTTCCACTCGCTGCACACGGCCTCGGCCTCGTCCTGCGCGCGAAAGCGCTGCGCGATGTACAGCACCTCGGCCAGGATGCGCTGGAGCTCCCTCTCGCCCGCCATTGCCACCACGTCCCCCCGCTGCTGCTCGTGACCCGGAGAGCCCCCCGCCGGCCGGGCGCCACCACCGCCACACGACACACCGGAGTCGCTGGTGGCCGGGCAGCACGAGCTGTCCATGGAGTGGTAGCCGAAGTACAGGTTCATGTGCCCGTTGGTGGCTGAGCTGGCTGAGGAGGAGGACGCCTGGCCGGGCACAGCGCCCATCTGGATGCTGCTGGCGCTAGCGTGATGGATGGGCGGGTGGGCGTACTTATAGCCTGATTTACGCTCTTCGCCGGGCTTCTTCATTCTCAAGAACCAGGCGCACCAGTTTAGCAGGATCACTCGCACCTGAGTAAAGGAAAGAGATATCAGAAGGAAGGAATCAGAAACTTGAACCAGACAGGAGCAAGTGTTGGGCAGTGGTGGTCTAGTGGCGAAAGCATTGCCCTTGGGACCTGAAGGTTGTAGGTTCGAGTCCCAGCCCACGCACCTCTGAGGTACCCTTGAGCAAGGTACTGTCCCACTACACTGCTCCCCGGGCCCTGTTGGTAGCTGCCCGCTGCTCCATGTGTGCACGTGTGATGGGTTAAATGCAGAGGTCACATTTCGTTGTGATGCTTGAGTGTGTTCACAATGACAAAGATTAACTTGAACACAGCAAATTCAGCGTGGTTTTTAAGTACTGGGTAATAAAAGGACATTCAGAATCAGATTTACTGGATGAGGATGTTAACACAGAATTTGGTTCTGGCTGTTCAGACAATATCATACATACTATTCACAGACAATAATGTTCAGTGCTCACATGATATACAGTACACAACACACAGCACATGCAAAAAAAACAGCACAACATGTACAATATACAGCCAATGTTCTCCGACCATCTCAGACTTTTACACCATTTACACGTTTACAACACGTTTACAGTAGAAACGTGTTTTCACAACATTCCTGTTTGTCTTTCCAGGTGTTAGACTACGAATCCTGCGAGTGTTGGGGTTTTGCACTTTCACTGTAATTGTAATTTGTGATTAACATTCCTGTTCTGCTCTGTATCATCCTTACCTGGTGCAATTCAGTACAGGGATCTTCACATCTGGACCCAGAATGGCCCTCGGTTCTGCACTCAGAATGTGAAGTGTAGAACACAGATGTTGCTGCACATGCTCCTCCATCGATGTATATGTAGAAAGGCGAGGTGTGTTTGGTAGAGAAGACATGGTTGGAGGAGAGTGATGAGGCAGAATTAAATATTTTTTTTTAATAAATTTTTTATTTATTTGGAACTTGTTGTAAAGACTTGCCTGGCAGAGATAAGCCTGTAAATTTTACAACTGTAAAAGCAGTTGTTAAATTATTGTTTCTGTTCCTCAACAGTCACATCCACCTCTCGCCCCAATTTATCTACCCCACAGTATTTACATGAAATCTACGCCCCATGTGTGTGTGTATGTAGTACCACGTTACCGAGCCCTTCGGATTGGCGGAAACTACAATACCCATGAAACATTGCGGCCCCTGACGGAAACGCTGCAGAAGTTAACAACAGTCAGATTAAATCGGTGTAACGGTATAAAACAAGCGAAAAGCAGATGTTTTATATGTATAACCGTGCTGTTGACTGGATTAAAAACTTGCAAAGATTTTTCTGGGTTTATGTTTGTTATTGGCAACCCAGTTTATATGACTGTTTAACAGTGAGATGTGTCAGAGTTTGTGCGCGTTTCGTAGCGAGTGGGATGTAAACACAAGCGAAGCCGGGGGCAAAACACACGGCTGTTCCTTTAGTAGCCTCATTAAGGGCGACTTTTGCCTAGTCTGCCCCCGCCGGACACATACACACACACCCTGCAGGTGTCTCAGCTCACAGACGTCCCTGCACCGTGAGAGGAGAGCAGAGACTGGACATGAGCAGGAGACGATGCAAACAGCAGCTGGTGAAATTCGTCCAGCACATTCATCGACTCATCACAGGAACTTTAATTCCAGGTAAAGACATTTTCCTTTTCTCATACACTCCGGCAACTTCACTGTGATGATGTCCAGCATTACTTCTTCCCCCAAAAAACCAATCTGCACTCCTCAGCCTGCAGCAGCAGAACAGCCCTCACTCTGCAGAAGCACAGTGGGCTCACAATGTTTGGACATTCATACAGGTGGGCTTTTCTCAACATCTGGGGTCCTAAGCAGCCTCCCACCCGCATCAGCATTACAGCAGGTGATGGTGGGCCGTTTTACTGTCCAGACCCTGCAGAGCTGCCCAAGTAGTGAAGGAGTCAGATGGACGCTGCCTTTTTTACTTTTCTTGTGTGCATACGCCCTAGTGTAGCACAACACCTGCTGGTATGATGAGGCAATAGCCAGGATCAGCTGTGGAAAACCAGATGCCAATGACATCATTGTGGGTTTTTTGGTGGTTGTTGTTGTTTTTGGCCCAGCAAATTTGTATCTAGAGCCGTATACTTGCTGGGTGCATCTGAGCATAGCAGATCCCCCTGCATCAAGAATCCACGGTAGCACCTTTCCAGCTTTAGCCGGGTCTGAAGTGCCCGATGATCAGATACACACATATATATACATGTGCATGTGGGCACCAGGGACGCGAGGCTGTTCAGGAAACAGAATTAGTCCACACTGAGAAAGTATAAGGTCAAATTGTGTGAATCAATTTTAGACTCTTTTGTCACTTTAAAAGTTGTGAAAAATGCTGAAACCACTATAAAAAAAAAGAAAACTGAACTTAAAAATCAAATTTTATTTATGACGAGGAAAGGAATCGTGTTCAGCCTAAAAAGTGCACTTAAGTTTAACCTAGTAATTTATTCAAGGTCAAATGTCGAGGGCAGATTAGTTAATACAGCACCTTCAAAACAACCTGGTTTGACCGAACTGCTGAAGAACCAAAACAATACAGATATAATAATTTAGTTAAAATAATATAACTATAACAAACACAAAACTATATATATATAAATATATAAATATATGTAAATAATCATATATACATTATTTTATTATTACATTTTTATTCAATTATATGTAAATAATATAATAAAAATTTTATATTATTTAAAAATATATGTTACATAAAAATAATTGGCATGAAACAAAAGCACAATGTTATTCTAAGCACATTTAGACGCAACTTTCAGCTCAGTTCAGTCAGATGTTGGCATTAGTCAGCCATCCAGAGTCATTTGGAACTGGATATTGGTCCATTTTAATAATTCATACCTTAAAAAACACTGTTTGGAGCACGGGTTTGAAATTTTGCATAAATGCAGTAAACTCAGATTTGAATTGAATTTTTTCAGAGATTTTCATGGTCGACCGGGGCCATCCAGAATAAAAGCATGGTTCACATACACAATACATACAAACTTCAGCAAGACAGCAGTGTGATATGCAGTGGTGCGGATCAGTGCAACATTAAGCTCAGACTCCAGCGGTAAGTTCACAGGAACAGAGGAACCTGCAGAACAGGGTCTAATAATGCTGCGAAATCCAGGAGAAACTACTGAAATACGCTAAAGTCTGTTTAGTGTGTTGCTCTTCTCCTCTGGAGTGTTTCATGTTCACTGTGGTGGCGTCATTAGAAACTGGGACAGGGGTATTATGCTCTCTGATGGGGACGCCGCTTAGCACCCGTGTCTTTAGTTACCGGGCCTTGGTCAGCACTGCTGTGAATTTTTAATCATACCCGTTCAGCTGAAGCACAGGGCTGCTGAAATTTGGCTCAGAAGAAGCCTGAAGCATTGTTTCTGCTTTGTTTTGGCCTTCAGACGTAACCTTTTGTTTCCTTGTGTTACATTTCTCAATTTTCAGTTTGTTTTATTGTGTGTTATTATAGTTTACATTGTCATGTGTGCTTGAGTGCATTGAAAGGCCTAAAAGTAAAATGCATAATTTTATTATTATTATTATTAATGGATTAATTTATGCAGCTGTTTGAAATGTTACAGTTGAATATATGTACCACTCACTCCCTTTTTCAAAAGGTCCTATATTCTCAATCTAAAGTGTCAAAAAAAGCCCAGTTTCTTGTTTTTGTGATGTCACAAAAATCCTCGTATTTACATGTGTCCACCCATTCGGCCTGCAGTCACAGCAATGTAGCCCTGCCCTTTCAAAGTGCTTCAGTCTGCTTTCGGAATTAGGCACAGAGCCACCAATCAGGACAGAGCTCCTTCATACGTACTTACACAGTCTTAAAGGGACGGTATGTTTAAATGCATGAACACCTCAAATATGTAACTGCATCTGCCATTACACACC
The DNA here is from genome assembly GCA_037974385.1 of Arnoldichthys spilopterus. Classification (NCBI taxonomy): domain Eukaryota; kingdom Metazoa; phylum Chordata; class Actinopteri; order Characiformes; family Lepidarchidae; genus Arnoldichthys; species Arnoldichthys spilopterus. The sequence goes on along the minus strand of JBBPDA010164579.1, from coordinate 6,361 downwards.
GAATGAGCCACCAGGGAAACACTGAGCTCTCTTAATTATTCATCCCGAAGGCAAGTGTGTGTGTAATTAGCATTACGAGACGTGCCGACGCCAGAGGTCTGAATTTCAGGTCTTGTCTTCAGAACGCGCAGGTAACTGGAGCAGATACTCGTCCGGTTGAGTGGCCCCCGCACACCACTGAGTCACGCCATGTCCAGGTATCGGGCTGATCTCAGCAGAAAACGCTGGTTCGGATGTCTCGGTGGGGAGAATGAGTCTGATCCCATTCTGTAAGAAATCTACAACAAACAAGCTGCAAAAAGAGCTTGTTTAGAAATAACTGTTTTTGTGATGTCACAAAAACCAACACGTACATACACCAGTCGGCCAGAACAGTAAAACCACTGACAGGTGAAGAACATTGATTATCTGGTTATTTCATTACAGTGGCACCTGTCAGGAGGTGGGATATATTAAGCAACAAGTGAACAGTCAGTTCTTGAAATTGATGTGATGGAATCAGGAAAAATGGGCGCACGTAAGCATCTAAAACAGCAGGTCTTGTGCTCCAGTGCTCCATCATGGGCACCCAAGGCTCACTGATGCATGTGGGGAGTGAAGGCTAGACCGTCTGGTCTGATCCCACAGAAGAGCTGCTGTAAAAAGTGATGTTGACTCTGATAGAAAGGGGTCAGAACACACAGTGCAGCACAGCCAGAGCACAGTCATTAGGCAGGTGGTGTTAATGTTATGGCTGATGGGTGTACATCCTAGCCATTTAGCCTACAGCGCTGTCCGTTTACTCACAGAGAGCTTTCGTAATTATACCCGATGCAGGGCAGCCAATCAGAGGAGAGGTCATTTACACATGTGGGTCTTAAAGGTGCAGTAACATAAACAGTCTGTTCCAATATAAGAGTTGAGAAAAGGTCGGAAAATGGTCGCGTTGAAATTATGTCATGAAAAAAAGCATAAAATGTGAGGAAATTTAATGATTTTGGCCTAATATTAACTTTTTAAGACAGTGGTGCTAGTGTTGGACATCGCCTTTGTGAACTGAAGGTCACAGGTTCGAGTCCCGGCCCAGGCAACACTGAGGTTCCCTTGAGTAAGGTACCGTCCCACTACACTGCTTCCCGGGCGCTGTTGATCGCTGCCCACTGCTCCACGTGTGCACGTGTGATGGGTTAAATGCAGAGGTCACATTTCATTGTGGCGCTTGAGTGTGTTCACAATGACAAATAGTCACTTACACTTAAATGTGGTGCACTCTGCATTGTTTCCTCAAAGTATTAAAGAAAATCTCATGGTCGAGAGGCTGAATCCTGAACCTGGTTTGAGCAATGCTGTCAGGTGCGACTCCAGAGGCCGGGACGTGCGTGGCTCGCGCTGTGCAGTGGTGGGACTGTAATATCCACAGAGTCTGAGGATCCAGTCTGATTTGACAGTAACGCTGCTGTATGGCTTGGTTCCAAATGGCTCTGCTGTGTCGTAGATAGCGAAGACGAGGAGCAGGATGGCACCGTGGTGCGTCGTCGTCGCCCTGAAGACCTGGAGCTACTTCACAGCCAGAGCCGCTTTACCAGGAGAGAGCTCCAGGTTCTCTACTGGCGTTTCAAAACCGTAAGCGCAGTGGACACTCGCACACTGAACCTGCTGAAGTAGCTGTTACTTCTTTGTCTTGTGCTTAAAACGCTGAAGACGTGTGTTTTGCTCAGGAGTGTCCCAGTGGAACTGTGAACGAGGACGCGTTCAAAACCATATATGGACAGTTCTTCCCTGGCGGAGGTAATCAATCACACATTGATCACACATCTCTTTTTCTAATCGAGGATCATTCTCATACACTGATCAGCCATAACATTAACACCACTCACAGGTGAAGTGGAGACGATGACATTCTACTTATTTCATTACAGTGGCACCTGTCGGGGGGGGGGGGGGGGGTGTTTTCGGCAGCAAGTGAACAAGTCATTTCTTGTAGTCGATGGGCTAGAAGCAGGAGAGTATGGATCTGAGCTGCTTTGACAAGGTTCTTATTGTGATGTTCTAGACGACGGGTCAGAGCGTCTGCAGAACGGTAGGGTGTTCCAGATTTGCAGTAGTCAGTACCCACCAAAAGTGTAAAACTGGTGAATCTGTGACAGAATTATGGGCACCCAAGGGTCACTGATGCATGTGGGGAGTGAAGGAGATACTAGAGCTGCTGTGGTGTAAACAGTGATGGTGAATCTGATAGAAAGGGGTCAGAACACAGTGCACCACAGTCAGAGCTGTTCCAGCAGCAGGAGGGACACACTCAGTATTAGGCAGGCGGTGTTAATGTTATGGCTGATCGGTGGGTATTGAAGTAGCTGATATTAGGAACTTCTTGCTGAAAGTCTGTTTGGCAGAGCAGCGCATTTTTATGGTAAATTCTGCAAATGTAATTTTGACCAGCAGAGGGCGCTGCAGCAGCACGCTGCAATGACGCCAGCAGTTTTTTGGGGGGAACTTGCATTTCCCTAAAGAGTTGCATACGGTTCTTTACACATATTAAGCTTACTATTGAGCTTCATAAAATAATAATTATTATTATCATTAGCATTATTTTGAGTTCGAAAAACACTGGCCATTAAGAGTTATTCTTTAAATGTAGGTAGTGGTACATAAATCATAGGCGTGTTATTTGTTGTATTTTTTTTTTCCAGATGTGTCAAAATATGCTCATTTACTCTTCAGTGCATTCGATACAGACCAAAATGGCACAGTGAATTTTGAGGTAAGAATATCTGTGGGCTTTGAATGGAAATTGCTGTTAAAGTGCAGTGCTTTAAAGACAAGGCAGTTTTTCTGTGTAGCACACAGTTCGTTTCAAACATACAATTCTTAAAGAAGTAAAAAGAAAGACTTTTAACAAGTATTGAGTATTTTTTAAGTATATATTCGTGCAGCGTTTCTCAAAATATGGGCTCAAACTTCTGCACCAATCAAAATTCAGTCAGATCCGGTCTGATCTCAGCGCTGCTGTCACTGCGTCCAACGCCCCGCCCTGCCCCACCCCACCCCACCCCCTCGACCTCAAGGCCCGCCCCTTGTTTCAGCATTTTAGAATGTTCAGCATTCCTGCCCTTTGTCACATTCACTCCAAACGTTTCCCGAACATGCGCGTTACGATCAATAAATCACGGCCTGTTCAAAGCGAGCGAGTCTGGATTCTTTCTTTCGGAAGCGTCCATCAAATGATGCCGAACTTCCAGGATAATATTGTTCTTTACATTTATTTACATTTATTCATTTGGCTGGCGCTTTTACCCAGAGCGTGGAGCAGTGTAGTGGGACGGTACCTTGCTTAAGGGAACCTCAGTAGTGCCTGGGCCGGGACGTGAACCTGTGACCTTTAGGTCCAAAGGGCAATACCTTAACCACTAGGCCTCCACTGCCCCCATAGAGGCTTTTGCCTCTTACAGCCCCAAAGCCTGACATGACTGGTCCCGAGGACAAATAAGTTTGAGAAATGCTGTATTAGAGCATTGTGTGTGTGTGTGTGTGTTTTTTGGGTGATGCAGCTGAATTTCATTGTATGAATTCATCTCATCTCATCTCATCTCTTATTTATCCATACACAAAACGTGTTGTTTTAGTCCTAGAAACAGTTTGTGGACTGGTCCCTGATGACCCAAGAGGTATAGAGGGTTTGAAATGTGAAAGTGACTATTTGTCATTGTGAACACACTCAAGCACCACAACGAAATGCAACCTCTGCATTTAACCCATCACACGTGCACACGTGGAGCAGCTATCAGCAGCGCCTGGGGAGGAGTGTAGCGGGACGGTACCTTGCGCAAGGGAACCTCAGTAGTTCCTGGGCCGGGACTCGAACCTGAGACCTTCAGGTCCCAAAGGCAGTGTCCTAACCACTAGGCCTCCACTGCCCATATGATGTGAAAGAAGCTTTGCCCTGAACCTTAAAGTTCCTTATAGATCAGTATCATCAGTGTAGTTCCAGTTACTTTGCTAAAGTTAGTCATGGGAAGGTGGATGTTGAATAGTGTGCACCATATGTGAAGAGCTACATGCTGTTGTGAGTGTTGCAGGACTTTGTGAGAGCCCTTTCTATTCTGCTGCGTGGCTCCGCCGAGGAAAAGCTACACTGGGCTTTCGATCTGTATGACCTCAACAAGGACGGACACATCACTAAAGAGGTGATTTTGATTCAAATAAGTTTATTGAGAAGATTTAGACCCTGTATTCATGGACGTCTGAAGCAAGTCTGACGTCTGTGGCAGCGGGTGAAGGCGAATTGAACACCGCATTTGGTTGGATGTGTTCATATGGTGTCAAAGCACCAGTCTCTGCCAAAATATTGATGAGTGCGAAGAAAATGTCTTGATTGCGTTTACACACTGTTCATTTAAAGGAGGATCGGACATATCCAGCGATTGAGCAGTCAGAGGGTGAGCCCAGTAGCGGCAGAAATCTTTCTCTGCCTGAGGATTGTGAACACAATGAGGTCAAAGGTCATGTCTAATAAAGACACTGATCCATATTTCACCATCCAGTGAAGGATGAAGCACAAACCACACAGGTTAAAACACACTGTCTGATTTCTGCCCCCCACAGATAAAAACGTACAGAATTACAGTCTGAGCTGCAGGTTAAAGTTGAACAGAGGCAAACAAACATGAATGTAACATCATATTGAAGTCAATGAAGTGCTGCTATAAAACACAACTTGCTTGCTTAGGCCGTTCAGAGAGCATTTATCCAAGATTTGAACACCTGTGTGGACTGGGCCTTGTACAGATTTACGGAGCCTTGGCTAAGGCCAAATAATAAAACTCCTATATAATAAATTAGATTTGTTTAAACAGAGCACCTAAATCAGAACACGTTCCTCAGGCCATTTTAAGTTGTTCAGTCTGAAACAGGCTTGTGTATGTGGTTTCTGTTGGTTACTGACTTATTATCAATACAAATGGCCAAGTTTGTCACAAGGCCAGACACAGTAGTATTATCCATTTTTATTAATAAGAATGGTCAGAAACCACATGACCACGTCTGTTTGAGATGAATTACTGGTGTTTCCCTGTTTAAGACAAATGTGTGATTTTGGCATAAGCCTAATTGGGGGTTGTTGTATTGTAGTGTGTAATACACCCCTGCGCACCACACTGCAGGGGATTCACAGGCCAGTAAAGCAAGCTACAGAGCCCATGAGCAAGGAGCCTAATGCTACACTTGCCTATATCTGTAACATGACTAAATTGTTGCTATAAATTGCACTGGATACTGGATACGCCTGCTAACTGCATACATTTGTATTTTATTTATTCAACTTGTAGTTAAGCAGGAGGAACCTGGAGATTAAAATCTCTTTTTCGTGGGACACATGGCCAAGAAAGCCCAAAACATAACATCAAACAGACAAAAAGCACAGGGACTACCAATACATCCCTCAGAAAAATCAAATGTCTTGGGTCAAGCCGTTCGTCTATTTTTTTACATTTTGCACTGAAGCTATGAGGCTAATGTAGCTTACAAGTAATGGAATATTATGGTCATTATGTTTATATTTAAGCCATTCTGCGTAAACTGTTTCTGGGCAGTGCTTCTGTAAAGAATTATAGGCTTTATCTTTGCGAAATAAAGCTTCAGGCCACATCTCTTGATGCAGCGGCAGCTTGTGGTTAAAGTTAGCAGTTTTCCAAAGTTGTCCTACAGAGACTGAGACTCTCTGGATTCCCTGAATCGTTTAACAATAATATGTCCTGTAGATGGTGAAAGAGCTCAGTTCTTTGTAATTGAGAGAAATGATCTTTTTGAACTGACTAACAATGGCCAAGAAAGCCCAAAACATTAAACAGACAAAAAGCACCTTAAAACAGACAGGGACAACCAATACGTCCTTCAGAATATGATTTATTAAGTAATGCAGTTTCACTCAGTTATGTGTATTTTTATCACTGCTTTCAAATGTCTCAGGGAGACAAAGTCAATGTGTTCTGAAGATTTTTCTGTGATCAGGGTGCAAAATAGGAAAAAATACATTCTACCCAGTTGTGAGTAAATCCTGGGTATCCTGTTGACCATCCACTGAGAGAGAACTGTTGGTAAGTGACTGAAGAATGCACAAAGAAGAAGGGAGTTTACGCTTAAATATAAACATAATGACCATAATATTCCATTACTTGTAAGCTACATTAGCCTCATAGTTCCAGTGCAAAATGTAAAAAATAGTTGAACGGCTTGACCCAAGACATTTGATTTTTCTGAAGGATGTATTGGTTGTCCCTGTCTGTTTTAAGGTGCTTTTTGTCCATTTGATGTTGATGTTGGCGAGTGTCGACGTGTCTTCAAGGAGAGGTCAGAATTACACCGTAAAGTCATTTTAAAAGTTTTA
>JBBPDA010164522.1:0-18060 GCA_037974385.1 Arnoldichthys spilopterus | reverse complement strand
TTCTCTCTCTCTCTCTCTCTCTCTCTCTCTCTCTCTCTCTCTCTCTCTCTCTCTCTCTCTCTCTCACTCTCTTTCTCACTCTCTCTCTCTCTCTCTCTCCCTCTCTCCCTCTCTCACCTGTTCCTCTTTGCTGTTTATGATGACCAGTTCTGCCCCCATGTCTTTGCAGGCCTGTTGGCTCTCACTCCAGGTTTTCACCCCAATAGAGATCCAGTACAGGCTAGAGTTGAAGTGGCCCATTACCTGCTGATTGACTTTCTCTTTTAATGGAAGTGAAAGAAGAAAATCAGAATCAGTCTATTTTATTATTAAGTATGTTTGCACACACAAGGAATTTGTTTCTGGCCGATGATGTTTCTCTAGTATTTAAACAAACAAACTATACAAAACAAAACATAGTAGACAATATACAAACTTAAGGTACACTTGACACAATGTATGATATACTCTATTGTACACAAGATGCTGTATACACAATATACGTTATTCTTGTGTGGTCCAGTACATGTACGATGTGCCAAGTGTATGCAGTTGTATGCAGCTTGTAGACTTTTTTACATGTGCTTATACCATATAAAATAAATAGTGCAATATACAGTATGTGTACAATATACAGAGTAAGTATATATTATACATTATATTATATGCAATAGGCTGTACAGTGAGCTGTACAGTGTACAGTGGGCAGTGCAGTTATTATACAAAATATATAGTATATTTTACACAGGTGGTGTAGAGTTTATATATGGAAGTGATGTGAGATGTACTCTAGAGTTTATATATGGAAGTGATGTGAGCTGTAGTGTAGAGTTTATATATGGAAGTGATGTCAGCCGGTACTGCGCTCTCTATCTCAACATTATCCTCATTAATGTCAACATTAACTTCACCAAAGCAAAAAGCAAATTGATCAATCACTATGTCATTAACAATGCAAGCATATATAGCGTGGACAGGAAGTGCCAACTCTTAAAACTCCTTTATAAACAGTCCAGCAGCACCAGGGGGTCAATAAATGAAAATAAAATATAGTGGGTTTACACGTCCAACTTTAAGGATCTGTAGTTTGAAAGACGTGTACGAGGCAGTGCTCACAGAATGACATATAAAGGACTTCTTAAAAACTGCAGCAATTCGGCAACCACATCTGGAAAGCTGCGGAGAACTAATGAATGAGCAGTCTTCAGGACACAGCTTGATAAGGTGCATGTGCTCCAAATCACAATGCCAAGTCTCCGTTAGAAAAAGAAAATCAATCTATTACTAGAGAAAAAGTCATTTAAAATAAAGGATTTGTTCGTGAAGAAATGTGCGTTGATTAGAGCAGTTCTGACTGGAAGAGATATAGGTGCAGCAGCCATCAGGGTTTTCGACTCTGAAAATCTGGGGATATCGCAGAGCAGACCGAGGTTCCTTTCTCTGTAACCCCTAAGTCTCATTTGGGGGAAGGCATGCAGCATAACAGGGGCTTCGGGTAGAATGGGCGTCAGGTATGCTGGCCTAGACCTGTAATCCACAGAGCACATAGATCGCAGCAATGGTGCAGCCATCTTGCAATGCACAGTGGTGAGAAAAAGATCCACATAGGATGTGCATTGCTATGAACGCCAAAATCTCACTTGCATGCCTGCCCTTTTTCATTGCTTCCTCCGGTGGGTCCGCAGATTCTGAAGCACACTGTTGAACAGTAGAGGATGAACTCCAAGCATCGCTCTTAAGTGGAAGGGGGAAGGATATAGTTGTTACAGTGGGAAAAATTTAACATCGCTGATCTGATATTAAGTAGCAAGGAATGATCATATACTAGCGCCGCTGAACAACCGCATAAAAGCACTGATACAACACAACCAGTTGCAGCAGGGTATAGGCATGGCCTAACAGAGGTGCTGTCTTTCAGCAGAGAAGAGATATATATATATACATACCTTTTGGATTTATTCTGGAAGAGATGGGTGCGGGAGTACTCCTTTTTACGGGAGGCAAAGATGCAATGAGAAGAAAAGGAGTTTGAAAGCTGGAGACATAGTTGTCATCATGGATTCTACCACTCCTTGTGGCTCCTGGCCACTTGCCAGAGTGCTTAAGGTTTATCCTGATAGGCAGGGCTTAGTAGATTCTGTGCAGTTACAGATAAAATGTAGTATCACTGACAGGCCAAAGCTACCAAGCTTTGCCTACTTCATGGAATATGATTCTCTGTATGTATTTGTCTTGACTGCAACATGGTGTATTTGCTTTTGTTTTCATTTGAATTATGTTGCATTAACAATTAGAGGCCGGTGTATAAGAGCCAAATGTTGTATTGTGATTTTGTTGTAATCTTATTTGTGTACTCTTAGTTGCACATATCTAGTTGGTTGTTCAAGTATATATGTAGTCACCTTTAATGTTGCTGTACTTTCTTCTTTTTGAGCCATTCCTGGGTGAATTTGCTAGTGTGCTTCTGAAGGCCTTAGAGAATTTTTTAGATCTTGGCATGATGCTTCCAAACACTTCAGTAGCAAAGAGAACACCAGACCCTAGATGTTAGGTTTCATCTGCAGGAAGTTCTAATCAGTGGCACCTCATCTGGAATACCTGATTTTATTTTTATTGACTTGAAGGTGTGATAAATGCACCCTTACATAATTTTACATCATTTACCTTCCTAATCTTTTTATATGGATGATCTGTTTTTGTTTATATAAATTATGAAAAGAATATCAGTTTTGTGTGTCAATGTTTGAAGCATAATCACCTTTATCTATAGAGCCTGTATCAAAAAGGGCAAGGTTCAAATATGCTGAAAAAAATATTTCCAATGGTTTATATATTATTTTCTCACAGTGCTGTGTGTAAAGCAGTATAATAGCTGTGTTAATACTATGCCTGAGCTTTGACGTTACTGCAGCTGTAATTAATGAGAGGAAATGAAAGAGCAGAAACATTTGATGGCATTTTAAATTCCATCCCATTCCACCTCTGTCTGTGGCCATGCTGGTGGAAGTAATGGGACAGCAAAGGTGCTAAAATTAGAGATAAATAATCAATTATTAACTTTTTAATTGCAGAGATAATTACATGTCAGGAGTAAAGTGATGAAAGGCCCTAATTTTGCCTCTCATTTGAAACTGCATTAAATGATTCACATGTTAAAAAGGTGGCGCTATAAGTTACTTTGTTCCTCCTGCACCCTGATGGCATACTGACCTGAACGCTAACCCTTCTGCACCCTGACCGAGTACTGACCTGAACTTTAATGCTCCTGCACCCAGACAGAGTACTGACCTGCATTAAATGATGCACATGTTGAAAACTATGAGTTACTTCATTACTCCTGCAACATGACAGAGTACTGACTTGAACCCCAACCACCCTGATGGTGCACTGATCCAAACCCTGTCTTGCACCTTGAAGGCATGCTGACCTGAACCCTGATGGTGTACTGACAGCACCCTAATTAAAATACTGTGTTTGTGGGAGTGTTTGTGTGTATATGTGCATGTGAGATTGTGTGTGTGTTTGTATGTTAGTTCTCACCCCACAGGGACATAAAGATGGAGAAGAAGACAGTGGCAGGATTGTCGAACAGGTGACTGGCACGGGCTGTCCCACATGCAGAGCTCAGAGTCCAGTAACTACATGCTCGGTCACACAGAGGACACATAGTTATATTCCTCCTAGTGTCACAGATCTCCATACTGAGAGGGAGAGAGAAAGAGGAAGATAGACAGAGAGAAAGAGTGAGAGAGAGAGAGACAGAGAGAGTGATATAAAGACATTTGAGATTTCACACACCTGTAATTAAACATCAGCCACAAGGAGAGCAAACCTTTCCAACAATTTTAATTTAATTTAAAAACAGACATAGGCACCGTCTCATTATACAGTCACATTATCAGTTAAGAGTTTAATATGTGTACTCCACCAAGAGATTTCCAGCAGCTCCCGCTGAACCTAAGTGATAAGACCTAAAGGTTGGTTTATCACCTTGAACTGCTGCTACAAAGCAGGCAAAACTCTCATCTGATCTCATCTGTAAGGGCCATACCACACCACTGTGTTTTACCCCAGGTTAACTTTGCAGAGGAGGCCCATTCATACATTTTTAAAGAATAATTTAACAGATTTATGATACATTACAACAGTAATGCTATCGGCAGAAAGTTTAATACTTTAGTCCAGGTCCGAAAAAATATCATAGATGGACCTGTGTGGTACACAATATGATGGATACGGAGTTCATACAGAGAAAAGACACAGGCTTCCAGTTCTAAGAAGGTCCCCGTTCTTCAGAAGAAAGAATAGCACACTTGCAGCTCATGAAGAACACAAGCCTTAATACTGGCTTGTAAAGCACTAATAAAGAAGTCCGTCTATAAAACACTACAAAAAAAGCCTTTTAAAAGTCCACAGCTAACCAATCAATGCCTGGGGATCTCCCAAAAATTCAGTTGTTCAGTTGTTGAACAGCTTCTCAAAGTTTAAGGTGGTTTGCAGTGCTCGATGTTGCTTTTAATCTGGCTGAAGAAGTTCCATGAAAATTTCCTGAAAGGCAAACTGATCTGCACCCTCTGCTGCAAACAAATAGAACCGAACAGCCATTCTGTGCATCTGGAGTGGGCAGTGGTGGCCTAGTGGTTAGGACATCCCCCTTGGGACCTAAAGGTCCCGGCCCGGGCAGTACTGAGGTTCCCTTGAGCAAGGTACTGTCCCGCTACACTGCTCCCTGGGGGCTGTTGATAGCTGCCCGCTGCTCCCTGCTCCATGTGTGCATGTGTGATGGCTTAAATGCAGAGGTTACATTTTGTTGTGGTGCTTGAGTGTGTTCACAATGACGAATAGTCACTTTCACTTCACTTTCACATCTCTGTTGAATCTGCTGTTATAAGTATCATACTTTTATTTATAATTTTTCCAAATTATTAAAGTATTAAGTTGTAGTTAAAACTCCCTGGAACCCAGTAACATTCTGATTTATCATTTATCATTATCAGCTTGTAAATTCTTAGTCTCTGGGTTTAAACCCTAATAAGCTAGTCCCAACCTGGTAGTCGAGTAAGACGTGACAGAAGTTTCTTGACAGAAAGTTTTAATCTGAACTGCCATTACTCCATAAAATTCACAAAATCACCATTTTTCTTTACCCATTCTCCCCAAAAGAGTTTAAAACTTTCACAAAAACTTGTCATATAAAAGTTTCTTATTAAAATACCACATGCAACTTTTATATTTGGGTTGTGACTCTTCCCCTTTCTTGTCCTTCAGAAAATCCATATGCAGTTCCAGATGCCCCCCCCCCCCCTCAACAGTTATGATATCTCCAAAAGGGAGCAACTGCAACATTTGCTCTAATTTACAGAAAAGTTCAACCCTACCTGCTCCTCAATTAGGCCATACACATGGCCGTACACATACACACTGGTTCACCTTTAGATAAAACTTTAGAGAGTGTGAGAAAAGAATGGCCTTGCTTGCACTGACATTAGTAGTATGACTAAAGAAAAAATCCCCCTTCCAACACAAGCCAAATATCTTGTCTCCTCATCATTATGAGTCTTTTAGATAAAACAGACATCCAGTTTTTTTAATTCTTAAAAAAGGGGCTGTTTATGCCATAATTCAAACCAATAGCATTCATGAAACCCACCATCAGGACCCCCATAAGCACAGAAAAATAAAGGAGCATGCAGCAGAAGAAGGGAAAAGCAGATGCTCTGTGAGCATAAATTTAAATGGCTGTAACTCCCTCTAGTATCAGATTTCATTTAACAGATTTAGCTTTTGTGTTTTTTTAAACAGAACCACTTCTGCTGCAAGAGAATGTCGTAGCCAGCACTCTTCTGCAACTTCAGCAGTGAACATACAAACCTTTTGATTTTAAAAGCAAATACTGTTGTTTTTGTCATGTTTCGAGGTGGATTGGGACAGATGCGAGGTTCAAGTTTAAATAAATCAGGTTTTATTCACAAAAACGCTTAATACTGCCTGATGGACCAGTTGGCTTCACGTCCTCCCAGCGTCTCACTGCCTCTGAAATAGACCCAGTGACTGCATCCTAACACATGCCATCTGGGAGAACTCTGGATCAGAATTCTGGAGAGGGAGACAGACGCCGACCTCTAGTTGGGGATAATTCCCCACTCTCCCTTGAGCGGGGCCTTACCCAGACACCATCCCTCCCCTGACGGACAACTCCGGGAATCCTACAGGGCCTGCCCCTTCCCCGGGGCCTGGGTCTCTCGGGCTGCTGACAATGGAAATCGTCCATCAGGATCGGGTCTAGAATGTCAGCCGCCAGAACCCAACTCTGTTCCTCCGGCCCGAAATCCTCCCAATCCACCAGATATTGAAGTTTATTACCCTGCCTCCTGCTATCTAAGATGGACCGCACCCGATACGCTGGTCCACCTTCCAGGTCCAAAGGAGGTGGGGGATTCTCGGTGGGGGCAGCATCTGCCAGGGGGCCTCTCACTAGGAATTTAAGCAGAGAAACATGAAACACTGGGGAGACACGATAACCTCTAGGCAGGAGCAATTGGTAGGAGACTTGATTTATCCTGCGAAGAACTTTAAACGTACCTGGGATTGAGTTTCAGTTTCAGTACTCAGTTTAAGGTCCCTCGCAGACAACCAGACTGTACTCAGGTTAGTCAGTTCGTCTCCAATCAGCCTGCTCCTTTTGCCTCCTCACCGCTTCCTGCAAGGACGCATGTGCACCCTCCAAAACCTCCTCTGCCTTCCGGAACCACTCATCCACCACTGGAACATTGGTGGAAGAGCTGTTCGAGGGGAAACAGAGGAGGCTGGTGCACTGGAATGGGGTGAGGCGGGTCAAGGAGCTTTGAAGAGAGTTCTGTGCATACTCGACCCAAAGGGGGAACTGGGCCCACAAAGCCTGCTGGTTGAATCAGAAGCTGGGCAGAAATCTGCCTAGCTCCTGGTTTAACCTTTCACCCTGGCCATTTGATTGGGGGATGATACACAGACGTAAGGCTTACCTTAACTCCTAGTTTTTTCATGAACTCCCTCCAGACATGGGAGACGAACTGAGGACCCCGGTCAGAAACGATGTCCTCTGGTAACCCATAATACCGGAAGACATAGTCAAACAAGGTTTCTGCCAACTCAAACGCGGTTGGCAGCTTGGTAAGGGGCACCAACTTGCACTCCTTCGAGAACCTATCTACAACCAGCACGATGCACATCTTCCCGCGAGACAGAGGGAGGTCAGTGAGGAAGTCAATGGCCAAGTGGGACCATGGTCTGTGAGGCACTTCCAGGGGCACCAATTTTCTGACCAGAAGCTGCCAGAGTGGCTTGGTGACTGCACAAACCGAGCAGGACTTAATGTACCTCTCAATGGTATTTTTCATTTTAGGCCACCAATACCTCTCCACCAGCAGCCAGTAAATTCTATTAATGCCTGGATGGCCCATAGCTATGCTCGTGTGGGCCCACCTCACTAACCTTCCTCTCACATGACTGGGAACAAAGGTCTTGCCAGCAGGGGCATGCCTCCCCCGCGGTTCTCCCTCTCAATCTCTTTGCCCATCTCCCATCTTATGGGAGCAGCAAACACGTACTCAGGCAGGATGGTGGAGAGCTCCTCCTCTCTCGGCTCCTCCTCCAATTGCCAAGAGAAAGCATCTGCCTTCACGCTTTTACTGCCCGGTCTGTAAGAGAGCGAGAAGTTGAACCGCGTGAAAAACAAGGGTCGAGGCGCTTGGCTGTGCATAGATATTCTAAGTTTTTGTGGTCTGTAAGAACCACAAAAGAATGTTTAGTGCCCTCCAGCCAATGCCTCCACTCCTTGAAGGCCAGTTTCATTGCCAGCAGCTTTTGTCCCCCACATGGTAATTCCTCTCCAACGGAGACATCACCCTAGAAAAGTAAGCACAGGGGAAAAGTTTGTTATTGGTGGGGTCTTTTTGCAATAGAACAGTGCTTATGGTGCAACTTGAAGCATCAATTTCAACAACAAAGGGTCTCTTAGCGTCCAGGTGTTTGAGGATGGGGGCCTGTGTGAAACGTTCCTTCAGGTGCTGGAAAGTCCCCTCTGCCTCCATGGTCCAGCTCAGCTGTTTGCTGCATGCATTCTGCCCCTTGAGGAGAGAGGTGAGAGGAGCAGCAACCCTACCAAAGCCCCTTAAGAACCTTCTATTGAAATTAGCAAACCCCAAAAACCTCTGCAACCCTTTAACATTAGTAGGCTTGGGTCAGTTTAACACAGTGTTTACCTTGCCTTGATCCTTCTTTACCCCTTCTGAGCCAATTATGTATCCCAAGAATGGTATAATGTAAGTGTGGAACTAGAATTTCTCCGGCTTCACATACAGCTGATTCTTTAATAACCATTGAAGCACGGCCCTCACATGCTGGATTTGTTCTTCTACACTCTTCGAATAGATCAGAATGTCATCAATATAAGTAATAACTTGTTTGATAAAGAATTGGAATACTGCTGGTGCCAGAAAAAGCCCCTACGGGACCACCAAATATTCATAATGACCATTGGTGGTGGAAAATGCTGTTTTCCACTCATCCCTAGAGCGGATTCTCATCAAGTAGTAAGCTGATCTAAGGTCTAATTTTGTGAAAATTGTTTCCCCTGGTGCCTGCAGCTCTTGAGCATAGTGAAAAGGCTTTAGCACTGAATTGAGGCCCCTAAAGTCAATACATGGCCTAAGTCCTCTGTCCTTCTTTTTCACAAAAAGAACCCTGCTGAGGCTGGGGAGGAGGAATGTCTAATGTAGCCGATGTCTAAGGCTTCTTTGATATATTGTTCCATTGCCTCCGTTTTAGCTCGGGACAAGGGGTAAGTGGCACTATGAGGCCACGTGCAACCTGGCTTTAAATCTATGGTGCAATCCCAGGATCTGTGTAGGGGTAGACAGGTGGCTTTCTTTTTACTAAAGACCTCAATGAGATCGTGATAAACTTCAGGGATAGAAGTTATTACCGTAGTTCTCACGACAATAGGTAGGCCATTCCGTGATTTCGGCTGCGTGCCAAGATATGCTTGGGTTGTGTTTTTTTAACCATGGCAACCCAAGGACAATCCTGTGCACTGTGGCTGAAATGACATAAAACTGCAACATTTCTCTGTGCACTGCCCCAATAGTGACCAAACAGTGTCGCCCTTGGCTTGCTCTTTGGGGGCTCGGACCCGGTTTCTGTAAAACTGCTTTGTGACAACGCCAGTTGTAAAAAGCGCTATATAAATAAACTTGACTTGACCAAAACCGGGTTAGTCATCTCACACACCTTACCCTGGCCGAGAGGCCGCCCATCCAGTGCCAACACAGACACTGGCCGCTCCAGATTACAATAGCTCAACCCTATTTCTCTCACTAGCTGTTCGTCAATGAAGTTAGCCACCGCTCCAGAATCTACAAGGGCTGAAAAAGCAGAGGAGGGGTGAGTTGCAAATGAAATAGGTACAACAAGGGGCTTAGCTAAAGGTTTACTCTCCTTACTCACCTCTCTCTTCTTTTCAGCAGACCCCCGAATCTTCTGGTTACAATCTTCTTCCCAGTATCCTACTTCTCCGCAGTACCAGCAGAGTCCCAGCTTGGTTGTTGGCAGTCTAGCAGCTCCCAATTGCATTGGTTCCTCTCCAGCTTCCGCAATGGTTCTTTCAGGGGTTCATTGTGCTCGATACGTGGTTCTGCAAGGCTTGCACTCCCTGATCATGTTATTGAGATGAATAGACAACCCAATCAGGGAGTCCAGATCCAGATTTTCAGAATTGCAGTTCTGTGAGAGCAGCCTGCTGCTAAACACACTTCTCTGTTTGGTTATAGTGGAGTGCAGTAGGTGGTGCTCTTTTTCAATGATACACAGCATCTTGCCCAGTGTGGTTCTTTCTGCCACAGTGACCAGAGAGTCCATTTCTGTACCAGAACCTGCTCGTCTGATCAGTTTGTCAATGCAATCAGCATCTCTCTTCTTTAGGCTTCCACCCCAACACACCACAGCATAGAAGAGAGTGCTGGCAACCACCGACTGGTAGAACATCTGCAATAGTTTATTGCATATGTTAAAGGAACCCAGCCTCCTCAGAAAGTATAGTCGGCTTTGTCCCTTCCTGTACAGAGCCATTGTGTTCTCAGACCAGTCCAGCCTAACATCCAACTGCACTCCCAGGTATTTATAGGTCCTGACCCTCTTCACATCCACCCCATCAATGCAGATTGGGATCATTGGTGGTCCAGGCCTGAGGAAGTCCACAACCATTTCCTTGGTTTTGGTGATGTTTAGCAGCAGTTGGTTTGACTGGCACCATCCCACAAAGTCTTTTACAGGAACTACTGTGTCCCTACAGAAGTTCAGATAGTCTGTCATACAGTCTGTCATCCCCTCTATGGCCATGTGGTTCCTGCAGAACACTCCAGTCCGTACTCTCAAAACAGTCCCTAAGAGCATTTTCAGCTTCAGTATGTGTAGCCTCACATACCGTGGTCTGTTAGTGAGGTAGTCAGTGGTCCATGCAGCCAGGTGGCAGCTCACTCCAGCTTCACCCTCAGCAGTGATGGCTGAATTGTGTTGAAAGCACTGGAGAAGTCAAAAAACATGAAACCACAGGTAACCCACATGCTGGACCCCCTGCAGTTCGCCTACTTAGAGAGTGGATCATAGACTACTATGATCCAGTTGACCAGGTGTGGGTCCATTCCAAACTTGTGCAGCTTGTCCCTCAGAAGAAGGGGCTGGATGGTGTTGAATTCACTGGAGAAATCAAAGAACAACATCCTCACAGCACAGCCTCCCTTGTCCAGGTATAAGTGGGTCCAGTGTAGCAGGTGGAGAATGGCTTCATCAACACCCACCCTCTCTCAGTAGGCGAACTGCAGGGGGTCCAGCATGTGGTTCACATGTGGTCTGAGGAGATGTAGAATTACTCCTTGCTTTTGAAGGCTCTCTTCTTCCTATTAAGAAGGTCCTTGACATCGCTGGTGATCCAGGGCTTGTTATTTGCAAAGCAACGTACCATTTTTACAGGAACTACTGTGTCCCTACAGAAGTTAAGATAGTCTGTCATACAGTCTGTCATCCCCTCTATGTCTTCACCATGTGGTTCCCGCAGAACACTCCAGTCCGTAGACTCAAAACAGTCCCTAAGAGCATTTTCAGCTTCAGGAGACCATTTTCTGAAGGAGCGTGTGGTTGTAGGTTGCCTTTGCACCTGAGGCTTGTACAGAGGCTGCAAGTACACCAGATTGTGGTCAGATTTGCCCAGTGGGGGGAGGGAAGTGGCTTGGTATGCATCCCTCACATTTGCATAGAAAAGGTCAATTGTCCTGTTCTTCCTGGTGGGACAATCAACATACTGAACAAAAGACGTTAATGTGGAGTCTAGTCAGGTGTGATTGAAATCACCAGAGATGGCAAGAAAGGCTTCGGGGTGCTGTGTCTGTAGTCTTGTGATGATCGTGAGCATGACTTTACACGCAGTCGCTGCGTCAGTGCGTGGAGGAACGTACACAACAACAACAATGGCATGGGACAATTCCTGAGGGCATGTAGTAAGGTCGGATGCCCACCGCTAACAGTTCAATGTCACGACTGCAGATCGTCTCCTTTATTGTGACATGTCCTGGGTTGCACCATATGATGTTAATAAACAGCGCAATTCCCCCACCTTTGCGTTTGCCGCAGCATCCCTGTCAGCTTGATTGTTTTCTCTGTCCTGGAAGTTGCTTTGGATAAAATCGTCAGCCAAATTAATAAATGTAAATGTAAATGTGTTAGCCAGGTCTCCGTCAGACAAATCAGACTGCACTCCCAGTAGACTTGATGGTTCTTGACTAGTGCCGCTAGCTTGTCCGTCTTGTTGACCAGTGAGTTGACATTCCCCATTACCACCGATAGAACGGATGGTTTGTATTTTCTGCGAATGTTTGCTCGCTTAGTCTTTACCTTTGCACTGGCCCTGCACCCCCAATACCTACGCCTCAGGTCTTCCAGAATGAGCTGCGCCCCTCTGGGAGTCCCTTTGTTCGGAGTGCGAGCAGCTCTTCCCTCGTGTACACAAAGTTCCTGCCACTAACTGGTGTTTTCAGAAGATCCATATCGGAGACTATGTTTGTAAAAACACTAATATGCAGAAAAACAGAATAAACGATGTAGAGACACTACGATAAAAGTAAAAAAGGACAGAGCTACTGGTTGGGCTGCCACTCGTGTCGGTGCCGGAACACTGCGGTCCTTTGGGGTGTGCAGGACTCTGTTAAAAACTTTTATGACACTGTGGTAACGTCTGCCATCTTCTTTGCAGTGCTCTGTTGGGGCAGTGGGAGCTCAGAGAGAGACAGGAAAAGGGTCAACAACCTGGTCAGGAGGGCTGGCTCTGTCCTTGGCTGCTGTTTAAGCACCATTGAGGAGGTGGGAGAGAGGAGGATGCTGGTTAAACTGACATCCATTATGGACAACCCCTCTCACCCGCTGTATGAGACTGTAGGGGCCCTAAGTAGCTCCTTCAGTAACAGACTGTTACATCTTGTATGCAAGAAGGAGCGCTACCGGGCAGGTCTTTCCTACCATCAGCCATCAGATTACACACCTCGGTCAACTAGATAAGGGGAAAAAAAAGGAAATAAAAAAACCCACACACAGCTGTACTTTTATCTGTGCAATATATGTAACGTATTCATAATGCAATGCAATCACTGAGCAATGTGCAATGTATCTGTGCAATATTCACTCATACACTGCTACACCTTTTTTTGTACAAAAAAAACCACTTTGGTTAAGACTGCATGTTTGTGTGTATATAATAAGATTTTATTTTAGTGTTTTATTTTATGTATTTATATTTTTAGTACATAAATGTGTGTGTGTACATATATAAGGATGTGTATATATATCTGTATCTTTCTCAGCTGCTGTAGAAAGTTAATTTCCCCAACAGGGGATAAATAAAGTTCTATTCTATTCTATTCTATTCTATTCTATTCTATTCTATTCTGATGGACCAGTTGGCTTTGCGTCCTCCCAGCGTTTCACTGCCTCTGAAATAGACCCAGTGATTGCACCCTAACGCATTCCACCTGGGAGAACTCCGGATCAAAATTCCAGAGAGGGAGACTGACGCTGACCACTAGGTGGGGGTAATTCCCCACTCTCTCTTGAGCGGGGCCTTACCCTGACAGTTTTCATAACAAATATTGTTGATCAGAACATTATTATACTGTAAGAAACATCAGCAACAAATATCCTTAGGTTTAAGGACAATTTATTTTAGAAGCTCAGCATGACATCAGACAGCATGATTTCTAGGCTCAGGGGAATGAGATGTGATGTTGACTCTACTGGCAATAAATATATAGTCAACCAAACCTCTGTTTAAATCAACCCTGTCAGTACTCAGAATGCAGATTTTGATTTCATAAATACAAATGAAATAAATGCAGATTTCAGGGATCAACCTACTTGACACAGTCAAAAACCACAAAAAAGAAGAATGATGAACAATTATAAAACAATTTGAAAATAATTGAGAACCAAAAAATGCTCCAATTATTTGGCAAAGTGTGAGAATACAAATAGATTTTGAATATGTAGAAACTTTGCTTTTATATTGAATAACAAAATCATCAGAGCAATGAACCTCCAAAAAATCTGGCCATGGAAAATCCAAGTATCTGGAAAAATCTCTTTGAAGAATTATATGACCATATCATAATGCCCCTGAATATCCTCAATACATAAATCACATTTCGGGTCACAGAGAAGCTGGAGCTATGGACAAATGGCAGGGTATATCCAGGACAGTAAGCCAACCTATCACAGGCCAACACAGAGACAGACAACCATTTACACACACACACACACACACACTTATGGGCAATTAAAAGTATTCAACCAACCTAAATTGCAAGCCTTTGGACAGTGGGAGGAAGCTTACGTAAATACAGGGAGAGCTTGCAAACTCCAAACACAGAAAGGTGCCTGTGGCCAGCCCAGACTTTCCTAATATGAGGTGACAGAAGGAACCACTGCACCACCCTACCTGAAGAATCAAATGACCTATTTTAAAAATCAATGAAGGTCTGATAACTTCACTCAGGGGTGTGGTGTCTCCTACTTCCCTCCTATTCTACTTTTATTCTACATTTTTATTTATATATTTATGTGCAAAAACAAAATGAGGTCAAATAGGTCCTCATGCATATCCTATGCATATGACTTTGTGCTGCTGTTCTGCTTCTCTCGCCCTCCCTCCCTCCCTCCCTCCCTCCTTCTCTCTCTCTGCCTCCCTTCCTCTCTCCCTCTCCCCCTCCCTTCCTCTCTCCCTCTCCCCCTCCCTCTCTCTCTCTCTCTCTCTCTCTCTCTCCCTCTCCATCCCTCACTCTCTCTCTCTCTCTCCCTCCCTCTCTCTCTCTCCCTCCCTCTCTCTCCCTCTCTCCCTCTCTCTCTCTCTCTAGGTGAGAAGCCATATCTGTGTACGGTTCCTGGCTGTGGAAAGAGGTTTACCGAATATTCCAGCCTGTATAAACACCATGTCGTACACACTCACTGCAAACCCTACAGCTGCAACCACTGCGGGAAAACCTACAGACAGACCTCCACACTCGCCATGCACAAACGCACCGTACACGGAGACTACGCTGAGGGTAACACACACACACACGCGCACACACACTGTACACAGAGACCACCGCACTGTCACTCACACTGCCACTGTTACACGCCTGTGTGTGTGTGTGTGTGTGTGTGTGTGTGTGTGTGTGTGTGTGTGTGTGTGTATAGAGACAGAGAGTATAGAGCCGTCTCAACGCCAGCAGGGTGCCTATGCGGAGAGGGTGGAGCAGAAGGAGGAGTCTCATGCTGTTATGGAATCAAAGGATGTCATTGGTTCTCAGGTAATGTCAGTCACTCATGTGGGAGTCACAGGGCGAGTTCAGTGGCCTGTAGCAGTTTAACAGTCATTATCTACATGACGGCCTGTAACACTGTAGCTCCAGTGTGTCATTAGCGGGTGCTGCCGCCTGAAGGGGGCGCTACTGCTCCTGTGTCATGTTGACGTGTTCTAGCTGATACGAAAAAATGCATTTACTGTGTGCGTGTGTGTTACAGTTGAATCTGACCGCTGATGAGCTGCAGGCTCTGACCGCTGGCATCACCATGGTAACACAAGATGGCACCACCATCACTGTCCCAACCCACCAGGGCATCTTGAGCGGCAGGCAGCAACATGTCGCCGTGGTAACTCAAGATGGCAAGGAGCTGCACCAGGTGGGGATTTTGGGAATTGCATCCATTCAGTACTTGTTTATCATCAACTTGTGTCCAGAATTAGAAATAAGCATCAATAATAATAATAATAATAATAATAATAACAGTTGTGCTTTTATCCTGCAGGTTGCTATAGTAACATCAGATGCAATCATGTCAGCTGGTTCAGAGCTGAACTCTTCTCACTGTCAGCAAGTGGCGCTGTTGGCCACGGCGAATGGCACACAGATAGCAGTGCAGGTCTGTCTCAACCTTTAGCTGGTTCACTCTAATAATAATCTTAATATTAATAATATTAATAATAATGACAATAAAATGATCTTTGTTTTTGGAATAGCTGGAGGAGCAGCAAACGTTAGAAGAAGCAATCAGCCTGGCTACTGCAACTATACAGCAGGGACTGACCCAGGATCAGCCAGAACCCTGACCCCAGAGCCTACAGAAACCTCATCCTCCACAGAACTGACCCAGGATCAGCCAGAACCCTGACCCAGCGCCTACAGAAACCTCATCCTCCACAGAACTGACCCAGGATCAGCCAGAACCCTGACCCCAGCGCCTACAGAAACCTCATCCTTCACAGAACTGACCCAGGATCAGCCAGAGCCCTGACCCCAGAGCCTACAGAAACCTCATCCTCCACAGAACTGACCCAGGATCAGCCAGAACCCTGACCCCTTAAACTCCAGACCCTGAATCCAGTTTGTGGTTCTGTTGTGTTGAATCACTGCAGCCCGGCTGGAACAGGACGCTCCTCCAGGTGTCGGATCTCGGCTGTTCTTATTGGAGGAGCTTATTCCAGGGTGAAAGCAGGATTTTCTCAGTAGCCAGATAACTTCAGCTCGGACTCGTGCCTGCGCGGTGGGAGACGAAGGCCCATTTCTATTGGACAATCCTCACTCTGGGCTTAAATTATCCGGCGAACGGAAAATTGTACCATGGTGAAACCCCATCGGCTTTTCCGTGTGTGTGTGTGTGTGTGTGTGTGTGTGATTTGTGAGTGTGTGTTTCGGAGCACTGTGTGCTGAGAAGGGCATTTTTTGAAGTCAGAGTTAATATAGATCAGAGTTTTCGATTCTGTCCTGTTAATACGTGTACATTTGTAAATAAATAACCAATAAAGAAATTAATGTTTTAATCTTTCTGTGGATCTCCCTCAGCTCTGCCGCCTCTGTGCACTAAACACTCACTGCGATCAGCCCTCTCACTGTTCCCACTGCGGTAATACGGTAAATACGGTGAGGCAGGAGTGAGCACCTGTTTAAAACCCTGCTGCTGCACCTTAAACCGTGGCATCACAGTTCTGCATGACTGCTCGTGCTGTACAGTATTGGTGGGTCATGATTTTTGGATATTTGAATAGTTAATATAATTCTCTTCTTTTTTCTTTGTAATTGTTGGTGGATGGTGGTAACGCATCGCTACCGCCAGAAGGTGGCGGTAATGCACCTAGATGCCGTTCACCAACTGCCTTGAAACAGAAAAATGCTAAAAAGAAAGTTTTTTTTCCCCAGATGCCAGTAAAACGTCTCCAAAAGTATTTGGAAAGGCCAGTCCCTGCTATTATTTTAAGAAAGCTGAGGAAAGCGAGTTTCATATGTTCATGACCATACACAGTGTGACATTCAGCTGAAAACCTGCACACAGTATCGGCCACTGGTCAGTTTCGCTGTAAAGAGATCAGATTTGGAATGAGACTTAAAAATTAAAGCTAAAATAATAATAAAAGTCCTAATTATTACTGCTGCTGTTACACAAACAAAGGAAAACAAAGGCCTGCCTGCTGCAGCCCTGGTGTAGCTCGCTCTCGCCGCCAGAGGGCGCGCTGACCCACAGAGTGGCTGCGACAGTGACGGGAGGACTGGAGCACTTCCTCAAACATCCTCAGATCTCACTTCTCCCCGTTTTGCGCAAGTTTTTACACAATTACAGTGTTTATTTATTCTGTTCCCGAGGCAGCGACACACACACACACACACACCATAACTCATGCTGCTGGGTTCGCTCGAGTTTGCGCACGTTTTACGCTTTAATCAGGCCAAAGTGCCCCGAGACGGAGCGGTTTTTCCATTCTTCCACTTTATTTCCCGTTAAATTGTTTTACTGCAGCCAGTCGTGACCTCGCTCGGTGTGACGTGGTTTATTTGTCGCTTTAACCTGTTTATTCCTTTATTGCTCCGTGTTGTGTCGGCGTTCGCCGCCGCGACTCCTTCCTCTCCTTCGCTCTCCCTCAACAACAGCCTCTGATTGGCTGAGCCGCGGTGACGTCGCCTCCAGCGGCAGCCAATCGTCGGCGAGAGGAAAAGGGGGCGTGTGCGTGTGTGGGGGTTTCCTCTGTTCCGCCGTGTGTTTGTTTACACAGTGAGCTGCGTCGTTATTGGAGGAAAGAGGCTGAAAACATCTGCGCGGCTCATGAGCTCAAGTCTCACACTGAGAAATACGAGGGAAATCTGAGCAGCCTGAGTAGATTTAGTGTCAAAAAAAGAAACACTTATAAAATCATTTAAAAAAAATATGTCACAATTATTGGCACCCCTATAAATTCCTATAGTATATTATATACAAACATGTTCCTGTATATTTCACTGCACAGCTGTTCAGGGTTCCCCATTCAGCTTCCCAATCACCAGCTTCCCATTCGCCAGCCTCCCAATCACCAGCCTCCCATTCGCCAGTCTCTCGTTCACCAGCTTCCCATTCGCCAGCCTCCCAATCACCAGCTTCCCATTCGCCAGTCTCTCGTTCACCAGCTTCCCATTCGCCAGCCTCCCAATCACCAGCTTCCCATTCGCCAGTCTCTCGTTCACCAGCTTCCCATTCGCCAGCCTCCCAATCACCAGC